>CABFOV010001677.1:77299-97528 GCA_902141375.1 Timema poppense | reverse complement strand
AGGGGGGGGGGGGGGTTGTAGGTGAAAGTGTAATATGCTACAAGACGGTCGTCGAACACTCAATAACATGCATCTCGACTACGAGGAACATTTCAGCACCGGAAACGCCTTACATCGTTTCTAGCGGCCTTAGAGACAGCTCTAATGTTGGCAGGGTCAGTTAACTCACGCATTCAGTCGTGATTACATGTTCGCCTTGTCATTTGTGTGGCGTGAGAGGTAGTCAGCTTGGAATGTACATAGTGAAATAGAGCACGGTGAGTTATGAACAACATCATATTATTTATATTTGGTAGAATATTATTCGTAGTAAATGAGTGTAATTTTTTTTCAAATTAAAAGATGTAGCTATGATAAGATTCTACAATTCTATTTCTAACATTTTAGCCTTCTCTCTCACACTCTATACATAATCACATACACTTTTCTCACATAATTTATCTCATATTATCTTTATTATCATAGCTCTCTCAAACCTACTATTTCTTTCAAACATACTATTTTTCTCCAACCCATTCTCTCTCAAGCCAACTCTCTCTTAAACACACTATCTCTAAGACCCACTCTCTCTCAAACCCACACTATCTCAAACCTACTCTCTCTCAAACCATCTCTCTTTCAAATCCTCTCTCTGGGTTAAACACTCTTTCTCTCTGTCAAACCCAATCTCCCTCAAGCTCACTATTTTATCTCAAACACACACTCTCTCTCTCAATCCCGCTCTCTTGATTTATCTTTACAACTCTTTCTCTAACCGTCTTTCAATGTAATTTTGTTCTCTCTAACGTAATCTTTCCCTCTCTAACTTTCCCGCTCAAACTCTCTCCAACATGCCCTCTAAATTTTCTTTTTTTATACAATATATTTCCAAATTTTTTGACGCTATCAATTATTTTTTCTTTCTCATACACACACAGNGAACCCCCCCCCCCCCATCTCACACACACTCTCACACACAATTTATCACACGCAATCTCTCTTTATTATTATCTTTCCCTATCTCACACACTCTCTCACTTTTCTCACACATTATTTCTCTCACACAAACTCTCTGTTCTCTTCCAAACATTATTTTCCCTTCTCACAGTATTTATCTATCTAATACATAAACATACTCTCACTAACACTCACCCACACTCAGTCGATCTCTCTCAATTGCTCGTTCTCAATATCTTACATTCAATTTCTCACACCCCCACTATCATTTTTACACTCATCGAGCCACTTTCTCGTACACAATCAAACTCTCAAACACTTCAACTTTCATTTTCACCATCACATTTTATCACTCTCTAACACATAACTTATATATAATTTGATAAGTACGCTTCCACTAATTGGAATTACGAGGAAATGACAGGACAGATTTTGATAAACGAACACTGTTTTTAAAGATAAGGAAATTAGGATGTATGTAAAAATAAAATTGAAGGACTAAACTAAAACTTAACTATCATAACGAACTTTCCATCTTTCTTTCTGTTTGGTTAGTGGTTCATCTCTACAATCATTCTTTGTTTATATCATCATGGAAAACCTGATTTGTATATAGCTGTGTATTGGTAGATGAAATGTTTGATTTTGTTTAAAAATAATATCACCTCATTCGTTACTTGAGTGGTTTGGTGCAACGAATAGATATATATATATCTGGGAGATGGATCATTTTAATGTTCTCATCGGGGCTTGAAGGGGGAAAATATACGTTTTTATTCAAATTACACACTGGAAACTAAATATCTAAGTAAAGTTGATAGCCTTTGATGAGTATATATGTATATAAATTATTTTAGTTTGATATATTATATATAAATTATTATAGTTTTATATATTATAATGTATATTATATATAAACTATATTTATATATAATATATATAATATATAAATTATATTTATAATATATCTAATATTTATAATATATTTAATATTTACAATATATTTACAATATGATATAAATATATATGTTATATATTATATGATAAGTCTGTTTCCGTTTATATAAGTTACGAGGAAATGTCTGAACAAATTTTGACAAACGAACACTCAATTTACCGGTTAGCAGTCCAGGATGTCGGGAATATAGTGGTTTTTCACTAAAACCCGATTTCCACAGATAATTTTTATTGTGTTATTCTAAGTTTAGTCACCATGGAAACCGTTATTTGCACCATGGCTGTAAGTCTCTAAATAAAATATATCTCATTGCCAAAAAAATAACCCAATCATTATTTGTTGGTAAGAACATCTAACAATTCTTTTTTTGTATGAATATTTCTCTTTTTGTGCTGGTTATAACACATCTAGATGAAGATGCCTAAGTTTGGGAAACATTTATTTTTTATTATAATGTTGCTATCGTTAATTCGCATTTAAATCATTTGTAACAATACAATGCCTTGTATTGCACAATTACTCCCCACCTAACCTAATATCACTAATAAAATTGCCAAGATACATACTACCCACCCCCAGAAATAACCTCCAAAAAAACCTATAATAGTATTCTTCTCTATTATAGCCCTATCTAGCCCCAACCATTACTCAAAGCCAGCATTCAGAAAAATCCATTATAAACAGTGTAGTTAAATAACTGTTCAAAACGTACCTTCGTCCAGATCCCCTGGCTACGTCGCTGGCGAGTCAAACGCACCAATAAACAAGAGTTGGGCAACTACATCTCGGAGAACGGCTCAACGGTCTACTCAGCCCGAACATTGGAAATAAACTAGCCAATGTTTACTTGACCCCCCTCTGCCAAATCAACTGACCCTGGTTTGCCGTCTGGCGGAGGGATATGAAAATGCCACGCCGAACTTTCAAGCTTGCACATTGGTCGAGAAAGGGAAGACTGCAGAGCGACAACGACGCGTCCAATCAGCGACTTGGATAACCTACAAAGTTGTGTCAGAATGACGTCACGGACTATTTGCGCGTAACTGAGTTGGAAGTGAAAACCCCTCCCCTTTGTATCCGTGTTTCTAGGCTCATTATAAAGAGGATTGTAAATTGTATACGAATGTTCACTTTTAGCCATCACTGCTCGTCGGTCAGGTGTAGGGAGCAGGATAGATGGTTTATTGTAAAAATGTAATGAGAATGTTCAAGTTCACTTTAACTATCTTTGCTCGTCGGACAGGTGTAGGGAGAAAGATAGATTGTTTATGGTAAAAATGTAAAGTTCACGTTCACTTTGGCTATCACTACTCGTCGGTCAGATGTAGGGAGCAGGATAGATTGTTTATTGTAAATATGTAAAGTAAATGTTAACTTCACTTTAACTATCACTACTCGTAAGATTGTAAATTGTAAATATGTAGGATCATTTTAGGATTCACCGTAGAAATGTAGAAAGTTAGGGAAGAAAGTTTGAAAGTTGTTTTGCCGCTATTTAAATGTAACTGTTAGGAAATAACGTTAAATGTAGAATCTAAGAAATGAACTTTTATCCTTGTTTATGTTATGTTCGTTTTACAAGAGTTATTTAGGTCACGAAAGAGGGGCCTACATATATTAGCTAACATAATAGTTAACGTAAATGCTAATTGCGTTAGACTTAGTAAATTTTATGTTTACTTAGATAACCTTATGTTGGGATCAAGTTGATTTAACTTTAATATATATTTGTAATATATAGAATTAACGTGAAGGTTAGTTGAGTTCGGTATGTCATGAGAACATAGGTAAAACTTGTTGTTAATTTACTCTTTGAAAGACCTTAAGTCTTGTTTTTGGTTATGAGCAACCAGTCACAACGTTATGTTTGAAGGACCTTAAGTCCGACGCAAATATATCAATGTTTTCTTTCAGAATAGTAGCTATAGGATGTTTTAAAATAAGGCCGTCCTTTCCGTGTTTTTGTTAATATTTTTTGCAATAAAAGAATATTTTGTTATAAACTTTTTTCTATTTACAGTTGATATTTTCCTTGTATTGTTGCATCCTCTCTATCCTATAGTTTTAGGGGCCTTATCTATAGGATCGGCGGAGGGTGTAATACAATAATATTGAGCATAATTCGAAAAATAAAGGCTAAGCTGTTATGTTCATGAAAATATTTTATAGGTTTTCTTCGCACATGATAAAATGATGTTTAAATATGGGTTATATAAGCTCAAAAACGATAAAATAATGTTTAAATATGTATTATAAGCTCAAATACACAGAAATGATCCTGAATAATATTAAAAAGTAGCCATTTTAACTATCTAATTATGAGTTTAGTGGGTTTTTTTAAATAATAGATCTTGATGTTTATTTAATTCAAATAATGGTGTTTAATGTTCATTTTAGCAAATAGTAACACAATACAAATAAGTAAGCTGAGCTACGTTTTCATTTTACAGTTTAATTTCGATGACATAGTATTTAAAAGTAATGTTTGGGTACCACATCTTTATTTTCGTATTCGTTCTCTCTATCAGACTCTCTAACGCTCTCACACTTTCTCCCCTCACACACACACACACACACACACATATATATATATATACACAGACACACTCATTCTATAAAACTCTATCTCTATTATAATCTTTTATTATTCTCTCTTTCACACACTATATACACTCCAATACAATATTTAAGTTCTCTCTCTCGAACGTTCTATCATTTGAACACTCTCTCACAAACGCTCTTTCTCTCAAACTCTTTCTCAAACTCTCTCTCTCTATTTCAATTTTACTCTTACAATCGCTACCAATTTCACTTGGTATTTCATTCTCTCTATCTTACTCTCTATTTTACTCTATATCTGCATCTCTCTTCCTCTCTATATCTCACTATCTCTCTCTTCAACTCTCTCTATATCTCACTATTTCTATCTCAAACTCTCTCTATATCTCACTATCTCTCTCTTCAACTCTCTCTATATCTCACTATCTCTCTCTTCAACTCTCTCTATGTCTCACTATCTCTATCTCAAACTCTCTCTATATCTCACTATCTCTATCTCAAACTCTCTCTATATCTCACTATCTCTCTCTTCAACTCTCTCTATATCTCACTATCTCTATCTCAAACTCTCTCTATATCTCACTACCTCTATATCAAACTCCCCGGCAAAGATTTATCTGATTACCAAACCCTTCCTTCACCTCTGACAAGACATCTTGTGAATGTGGGGAATGCCAGGCCTCCACCGTGGTTCGGATTCCACGTTAAACTGTAGGTCTTCCATTTCATCTCACAATCACCCTACCATTACACATTAGCGTAAGTGCGTATAACCCGAACGGGTAGTAAGACAAGGTGCTAATAATAATAATATATCAAACTCCCCCTCTCTCTCTCAAGATCGCTCAATCAATTTCTCTCTCTAAGGTTTTTCTAACTCTCTTTAAATGTTATTTTTTTTCTCTCTAAGCTAATCTCTCCTTCTATAACTTTCTTTCATACGCCCTCACATTTTCTCTCTTGGTCACACAATATCTCGCTCAAAATTGTACACTTTCTGTCTCTCTCTCACACACACACACACACACACACAAACTCTCTCTCTCACACACACACACATATTTTATCGTGCATTCTCTCTTACATATTCTTGTTCATTTTAACACACACTATTTCTTTCACACAAACTCTTTCTCATCCTGCGCACACTCTTTTTTCTTCTTCATGTATTTTTTTCTCTCTAACACATCCACATACTCACACTATCACTCGCTCACACTCACTCGATCTCTCTCAATTGCTCATTCTCAGTATCTTACACTCACTTTCTCACACTCACACTCTCACTCTCATTTTCACATTCACCCACAGACTCACACAATCAAACACTTACACCCTCATTTTCAATATCATATTTTATAACTATCATATATCTTAATATGTATTATTTGGTAGGACCGTTTCCAGTCATAGAATTTACAAAGAAATTACTAAAAAGCTTTTGACAATTGAACACTAATTTTAAAGATTAGGAAATCAGGATTATGGTAAAAATAGTGGCCTAAAGCTAAAACCCAAATTTCCTAACGGACTTACCATATTTTCCTTTTTTGTGGACAGTTGCTCATCTGTAGATTACAATCATTCATGGCTTACATCACCATGGAAACCATGATTTGTTTATAGCTGTGTATTAATAAATACAATATTTGTCTTTGTTTGAAAATAATATTATCTCAATCGTTACTTGAGTGGTTTGGTGCAACGAATAGATATAGATCTTGGAGAGCGGTTGTTTTAAAGTTAACATCGGGGCGTGAAGGGGGAAAATATATTTATTTTATCAAATTACACACCGAAAACTAAATATATAAATAAAGATGATACCCTTTGACGAGTACACTTTTAATTTAAATGTTAGTAAGGGCTTATTATATAGATCCTTTCCCAATTAAAAGAGTAAAACACATTTTAGTGCAATAATCTGCACCCATAGCTGCAACAACCCACAAGTAGTATTTCTTTTTTATCTTTGGTGCAATATTTCTACATCATTGTATATACCTTCTATTTAGTTTCACAAATCTTAAGAGTATTTAGTAAAGTTCTCTTTTAAGATAAAAACGTGATGGATTCTGTCTGGTGCACAATATTATTTATTCGCCTTTGTGATAAAAATAACTAAACTTTGAAGAAGAATTTCTAAAATTTGTAAACATTTGGTATTCTAAAAGGGAATTAATTTACTAGCTGGAGAAGCATTAAGATTTGTTAATGTATTGAATCCTGAAAATAGAAAATACCAAAATGTTAATTTAGAAACTCATAAATTCTGTGTTTGGTTATGAAAGAGTCCATACTATCCCAAAGGTTCAACATTAATTATAACAAATGAAAGAAGAGTAAGAGTAAGAGACTCACTCAACCAAGAGTTTGTCCGAGCTTGTGACTTAAAACAAAGAACAATGGCTGTAAGCCAAGTGAGTAGGGTGATAAAAGATTGAGACAACAGGTCAATGATTTAACTCTGTTTCACCATTTTAACAGAATGTTTAACATATATCTTAACTCTGGGTTCGTAAATTTCAGTAAAATATCACCGGTATTTATTTTAATGTATAAGCATATGTAGAGATTCCTTGCTTAGCAAAATCTTACCTTATAGAACTTAAACTAACCACACTTACACTTGTCAGATATTTTTTGTCTCGCCTCATCTTACTACCCATGTGTTCTATAGGCATAAGTAATAATTACGTTAATTTGTTAGGGATAGATAAGGTGGTATTTTTTAGGAAATGTACACACATTTTTGTGCAAGATGAGACGAAACCATTTAGATAAAACCAATCTCCGTAAACTCGACTGGGATTTGAACCCTGATCTCCACATCCTAGTCAGTCCAGTCAATTTCAAGAGTGGACGCCTTATACCATTTTATCAACAAAATAACTTTAACCTGAATTAAAATTATTGTAGCTTTAGATAATTATGTCGCTCATAGCCAGAACTTTCAATAAATTGAATCAATTAAAACAATTAATCACTCATAAAAATGTAGATTGAAGAGCAGACAATATTTTTTATTTTTTGAACTCAATCTTCTTATCGTAATCTGGAACTATCACTAACTAATACTAAGGAATTTTGAGAAAATACACCAAATTTCAAGGGGAGGAAATATAACTGCGTTATAATCACCCCAGCAAAACTGATCCTCTTATATCTGTGTCAGTGTAAGAATACTATTACATATAACTATTACATTCTTTTAGCTCATTTTTATATTACTATAGACATTTATAATTTCAATAATATATATATATATATATATATATATATATATATATAAAGTACATTCAAGTTAATTCGCAAAGGCCTATAATTAGATTAAAATATTATTTTGGGAATGAATCAGTACACTTATGTTGCTGCCAATCAATATTCCACGGTTTGAATCCCTATATAGGACTATCTTCAAATTTATAAGGTGTCAAGCAAACAAAAGATTTTTATAGTGAATTTACTATAAATAATGATAACCAAACTTTGTTTAACCCTGGACCTCTCTTGTTCTATGGTGTATTATTTTAATTTTAATCTATCTTTTCACTAATTAAATTAGAAAATATATATTATTTCAGCAATATATTACTATCAATAGAATTATAAAAATATGTACTGTAATATAAAAACAACTACAACCGATTTGTCAGTTATACCAAAATTTTATATATTTTTCTAATATTCAACTCTAGTTTATTTAGAATATTGTAACAATATGAAGAAATGGGCAACATCTCTCTTTTCCTCAGTGCTGGCTACAAGCTACCACTCTTTATAACTCCTTCCTTCTATTCTCCCATTTACATTCCCTTGGAGGTCTCTAACCTCTAAATAAAATACTGGAAGTAGAATTAATGTGTAGAGCAAATTTCGAATAGTATATTTTTGCTTTTTCTTAGGCAGATAATATTAAAAGTTAACGTAATGTTCTTTATTGAAGGGGCTTGGTAGAGATCAGACAAATCCGTCAATATTAGTTCATTTATAGGTTCTTGTATGATCATTCGAACTTGTTTTGTGTATCAATTTATTAAATCTATTTGGTCAGAAAATGGTGCCGAGCTAAGCTGACGGGCTTAACGGTGGGCTATTACCTGTAAAACCATTTTCAAATTGTAGATTTAACTAGACATATATCTTTATTGATATACTATTATATTTAATTTTTCGTATCTAGATAAAATATTGTGATCGTGAAATTAATTGATCTTGGATTGGTGACAAATTTTTACGTTTTATATGAATATGAATAAAAAAAGTGCGTTTTGCAATTCTCTCTCTACCAATGTATATCAGTCTGTTTGTCTGTCTGTCCCTGTCCACGGATACAAAACGGTTTGATGGACATTGTTTTAACTTCATAATTAGATGTAGGGCTTAACCTCAAAACCTTCTTTTCCACCCTATCCCTTCAATTAAGGGTAGTATACTAATGATTGATTTTTTTAATTCAAAATTTTTCGAAAATTACTTAAACGATTTTGTTTGAAGTGCATATCAAAGATTTTTTACATTAAAAATAGAACCAAATATGTTTATTTTGGGCTAACATTCGTTGAAGAGTAGTTTACTGATGATTGCTTTCTCAAAAACTTGAAATATTTTACAAATGACTCTAAATGACTCTTTCGATTAATTCAAAATATGTACCGTACCTAACTTCAATGAGAGCGAAACCGAGGGCAAACCCGAGTTAGTATATGTGTAGCAACACTTATGCCCTTATTGCGTTTGGCGAGTTACCGTTGTTTGAAGACCGCGCTAAGATATAGGACCAATCATATTGATCTAAATGCGTGGTTCTCTATACTGGGTTAGGGTATGTTAATACGCTGCCGGGAAACGCCCAAGCGTGAAAGAAACATGCCCCAGCGGACCATAATGGTACAGCGAGCATTTTCACATCCTGATCGAAGGGCACACATCAAAGAAAAGAAAGATAATTGTCTCTGCTCACCACACCTATATGACAGTGCTGGTGAGAAAAAGGAGTAATTCTACAAATATATATCCCGATGTAGTCCATATCCGAGCCAATTTTGTTGCTATATTATGGATTCCCTGTGAATCGCATTTTTGTAGTTGATTGTAATTACTCACCGGAGGAAGAACTTGTAGCATTGGACGTTATAAGGGAGACGTTAAAACAAAACAAATAGAAGAGACTTACTGCATTCGCCTGTTGACTGGACCTGCGGGGAACAACGGCTCAAAGCCTCCGGACGAACATCACTGACCCAGGAGAACAAGACACTAAAAGCGCGTCATGTCTGGCAATCTAAGTGACGCCTAGACTTGGCTGGGCATGCGCAGTGACGAGTCTCCGTTACGAGAATGTTCCCGATGCTGCCATATTGTTCCATTTTAGTCCAGAATATATCCTACCCCTTCTCCTTTCATCCTCTACTGAGTTTTGTATATATTCTGCTCTCTGTATCGATAACGACACAATTGGGCCTGTGTCTTAGCAGGATTAACATAAGCTCCGGCTTTCTGTCTCAAAAAAATGTAAGATCTAAATTCTGTTTTTGGCTTATGAAACCTTTTATTTTAATATTTTTCAAAATTCTCTTTTCGGCCACACTTTTAAAAAAATGCTAAAATTTACGTCTTATGGTTAGGAACATTACTTTACTCTTTTTTTATAACTAGGTCTTTGCGCCTTATTAACGGTAATGTCATTAATATTACGATAGGTTGGTAATTTTTTTTTTGTAATTATGTATTTAGGAATTTTTGATAACTTTCACGAATACCATTTTCTTGGTCTTGGAGTTAATTTATTGTTTTCTGAGAGTAAAGTTATATCTTAAACAAAACTTTTTGCGCCATTTCTAATGGCTAACTATTTGATATTTAAATCTTTTTGTAATACGTTAATTCTTAAGGGATATCTTTTATTGCTAAGTTAAGATGGTTTATTGTCTTTTGCAAAGCTCCTTTTATTCTGAGCGAGCCTTTTATAGTAAATGTAAGATTTAATATTTGATATTAAAAATATAAAATTATTTATAGACTTAGTGTTACTAGAAGGGCCCCTCTTCATGATAGAGGTATTGTTTACTTCATTGAGTTACCTTTTTATGTAACACCATATGACTATGTTTATAAAGTCTTTAATTAGTCTCGCGTACACAATACGCATGTTAAGAAAACAATGTTAACCTTTATATGGAAAATTTCGTTGGTTTCGAGCCATTATGTTGTTTACCTATATTATATTGTCATACTGTTACGCAACTATTGAGCGTTATTAACAAATATCAATCTTTCTTGATCTGTTTATTTATCTTTCTGATATATGCCCCATTATTCCCAAGGAAAGTTCGTCAAACATTTTAGTTTTATATGAACTTTAGGAAGGCTGCAGTCTCTTGCTGTCTGGTTGAGATAGAGGTTCACATTCATTATATCCACAACTAGTTCGAGGGTTGCGAGTTGTGGGACTGTAATGTTTGTGTAAAGCATTTACAACCTAGAACTCCTCGGCACTCGCTCTGGGTTAAACTCCCCCCATATATTTAGTTTTTATGTTTTTTTATGTATTTTGTTGGCATCTGCCCCTTTTGGATGCTACAAACTATTACCTAAAACTACAACAATGAAGACTACTGGTGGCCACAATGTATCAGGCATAGGACTCACCACCAAATTGCAAAGGAAACGTCTTCTGAGACTTTAAGTATCTGTATTATCTGTTTAGAATACACATTATATTCTAAGCTCCGTTTCTGTCAGTCAGACATAGTTTCATGCATTAGAATGTCTTGCTTCATTTTATATGTCAATCAGACATAATGTATTGCGTTGGAGTGTCTGAGCTATTTTCTTTATCCATAAGACATTGTTTCTTTAGTTAGAATGTCTAACTTTGTACCTTTGTCCATCAGACATGGTTTCTTAATTAAAATGTGTAAATTTATTTTCTCTTTATCTATCAGACATGGTGTCTTTAGTCGGAATGTCTGGTGTTATTTTATATGTCCATCAGACATATTTTCTTGGGTCACATAGTCTGACGGATATTTCCCTATGCTTATAAGACATAGTTTAAATACGGGGGCACTATGTTCTACATATGTATAGAACCAGGTGATTGAGTATACCGAGTCCATGAATTAGATCTCCTTTTCTTAGTCCTTGGATTTTGTTATATTTTTTTGATGCCCTAAATGGTATGATCAAGTTGAGGATATATTTATGGGCACAATCAGATAGGTACCCGTAATTTGGCCAAATGACTTTTAGGCCAAATTACTTTAGGCCAAACGACTTTAGGCCAAATGACTTTTGTGAATTGAATTTTTAGGCCAAATAACTTTAGGCCAAATGCATGTTGCGGAGTTAAGTTTTAGGACAAATGGCTAAATGCTAAATATTTCCGTAAAATTAATTTTAACGCCATTTTTTTAAAGTGTTTGTGTTGTATTCGGAAACACTTGCTATGATTTGTAGTGATTCTAATAGATGGCGAGGGTGTGTAATGTTTAATTAGATATGATATACTACAGTTTCAAAATACATTTATGTTTTTCTATTTACTACTTCCCAAGGTATAACAGCACGTCCATTAACCTGTAGTACCACCTTTGTATGTTGAATTTATTGCATTGCCAAAAGTTTGTATTAGTTTTTGTAGGTACCTTATTGTACCACAAATAAAGTTTTTAGTACCAGTACTATTTTTGATTAATTAGCATATACATTTAGTAATTTTGTTTAATTTTGAATTTTGAACTTTATTCAATGCCAAATTTTTATATTAGTTTTGTACCATTTTGTACCAGAAATATAAAGTTTTGTACCCGTACCCGTTTTGAGTAATTAGCATATAAATGTGTACACTCAATGTTAATAATTTTGTGTTATTTTTAATTTTTAACTTTTTTTCAGTGCCAAAATATATTTTATCTGTTTTTCTGCGTATATTTGTTTATTAATTTTGTTAAATGAATTAATCATAAATTAATTTTTATAATTATATTAACTTACTCGATTTTCCTCGTGGCTTCGCTCACATTAAGTTGGGTAAATTAACTAATGTATATCGAACATCTAAACCAGGTTTTCTTAACCTATATAGACTTGAGCCTTACGTGAACATTAAAAGTAATTGTTAAGCCTCTCTTTCTTAGGATAAAAATTCATTTTTTACGTTAAAATACAAAAACGAGGCATTTATTAGTTCATTGATTTCTTTATTTTCTGTTAGGAACTTTGTAGAAGTTTACCAAGAATAGACTAGTAAAGTTTTGTAAAACATTCATAAAACATCAGGTTGGCTTTAAAATTTTATGACGGAAATATTATTCATGAAAAATATGTACGTGTCGTTTGGAAGAATGAGTTAGTTTTTTTCTCATCACAGAGATGGTTCAATTCAGCTTCTGTTTACAAAACACACAAAGGAAGATCTTTTTTAGCTGCCAAACGATTTTTGTAATTCAAATTATCATACTTGTTGATAAACTACTTTCAAACAAATGTATGTAGATGCAAAGATCAAAATTAATTTTATTGCTTCATAAGTCAAATAGAGTATTAATTTTTTACTGTCAATCAGAATTTAGCAAGTCGAAGGAAGTGAAAAATCGGTTCACAGTTATAACGATGCTGTGTCTCACCTGAAGTCGCCTCGCGGTTCGCAGTTTGAGAAAGCCTTATCAAAGCTACCAAACACACAATATTACCTATAAGAAGGAATAAAAATATTTTGTTTTAATATTTGCAGTATTTGCACCAATATTTGTTCGATTACGTGAATAAATTTTTGAAATGAAGACTAAAATAAAAAGTTTACATTTACTATTTAATAAACTAAACTAAATATAGATAATTGAAAAAAATACTTACATTTAGGGCTAAACTGCAAGAACGATAACAATGGCTCTTTTACGTAAAGGCATTGCTGGAATGAACACCAAAATAAATAGTTTGAATTTACTATTTAAAAATGAGTTAATTTGAAAGAATAACTCAAGTAAGCACCTTAACTTATCAAACAAATTGTTCTGTTATTGATTGTTTCTATTGATTTTTGAAATTATTCCCCTCTCTCCCCAATAATCATTTCTCTAACTCCCATTTAAATACTTATAGTTTTAAGAATTATTTCGTTATCTATAGTTGAACTTATACCGGCCAGCCAAATTTCAATTTTCTACTACACCTAAATGTTTTATTTTCTAACTACCTTCCCCCCTCCCCTTGATTTCATGGAGTTTCATTTTAAAATGTTCACACTTAATAGTTATTTGGAGCGGTGCAGTTACCAGCCTGCTAAATTTCAATTTTTAACCATACTGCACTGAGATGTAATTGTTTCTACTAGCTTTGTAGATTTTTAACCCCATAACGCCCAACCCCGTTTTCCAAACTCACTTTGAGAAATTTAGTGTATATTATTATCTTAGCTATCTGGGATTAGATTTATCTCTACCTATCTGCAAAAATATTATTTATACTTCATTTCAATTATTTTTTCTCTATTATAATAGTCTATCACCACTTATTCTTAGAATGTCATTTTAAATAATAATAATAATTATTATTATTATTTAAATGCTTATTTGTTTTGAATCCTGTGCCTAATTAACTAATTTAAATTCTTTAATATACTGAGAAGTAACGAAATTTATTAGTTTTGGGAAATGTTTAACTCCCCATTCCACTCCTTCCCACAATTTCTCCAACTTCCACTGGGAAATTTCAAATTTTAAGACTTGTTTACCTTGATCGGCCAGCATTCAGCTTTACCCTATCACACATCACTGCTGTGACGTCGGCTCGTAGCCAAGCCGATCTTGCTTCTGTTCAGTGCATGTGACTGTGCGGTGTCGCGCTCGTTATTAGCTTCTTATGCTAATATGCTACAATATATAATATAGTATGCTACCAGAGTCACTGTGAATAGTCAATGCTTGTGTGTTTTTTGTAAGCTTTCCTATTATTTAAACGTGAAGTGTTACGAAAAGTGTCGTAACGATACTTAAAAAATACCGGTAAAGCGTTGTACCGTCGTCGTATGCAATAAAACTAATCCAACTAAGGGATATGGTGTAATACACCATTATTTCCCTAAAGATTCTGATGTCAGACGAAGATGTATTCCCTTCTGAACGAGATGGAAAATGGAGTCATGATAAGTATTTTATTTGCTCAGAACATTTATTCCCCTGATGATTATGAACAAGAGCTTCAGGCCTAACTGCTATTCTTTCCTAAGAAAAGCCAATTAAAAACGCCTGATGTAGCCTCCCTTATTTGCGGGGTCTCCGAAAAGGTTATCCAAGGGGAAAATGTTACTCGTAAATCTAGGCCGAGTATTAGTTTGACCAAATAAATAGTAAGCGATTTCATGGTGGGTAAAAATATTTGGGGGACATGTCACCCCCAATATTTTTACTTTATAGAAAAGTCCCCCTGATACATTGGCTCTTGGAAATTTCCCCTCCTATATTTAATTGAATTATTTGTTTAAATAGTTTACCTAATTGCAAGATTTCACATATGCGTTTTATAACCTTACTAAACAAATTGACCTTGCTTCATTAATACGAACAACAGTCTGAAAGAGAAATTTCACCATGTAAGGTGGATATATTTAAACGTTATCCATGTCACCTTAAAACATATTTTAGAATCATTATTTCTCAGATGTAATAAATAATGTGACTGTATTACACACATAAATATGTTTAGTACAAGAACATAATTTATTTGATTACATAAACAAATTTAAAACTATATTCTATAAATATGCAGAAAAAGGAAATCAAAGATGATGTAGGTTACTTTCGATGTGTCCCTTAAAACGTAAGCAACGAAACAAGTCAACCAATTGGGAATAAGACTGAAACAATTAAAAGATATCTTGTATAATTACAAAAGGTCAACAAAATATTTAAATCCAAACTATTGAAATGAGAATCTCTGAAAATCCGTAGACTTAGGAGCATACCTATTTTATATATAATCTTATAAGCCCTAAAAGGCCATTTATTTATCTAAATATGGGTTTTGGCAATCATTTTTTTTTTCAAATAATTGGTTTTTATATCCAATTTATCAAACAGAAACACAATACAAATACAGTAAATTCAATTGTGTTTCCATCTTAAAACTCAATTTTGAGGGGATAATATTTCAAAATAGTGTCTTGTGGGTTTCATTTAGCTTTTCACATTTACTTTCTCTCTGACACTCTCTCTATGACACTCTCTCCTCTCTCTCTCTCTCTCTCTCTCTCTCTCTCTCTCTCACACACACACACACAAATACTCTATTACAAGACTTTCTTACACATCTTATAGCCTTCTTTCTCAGAATTTCTCACGCACTTTCTACTCACACCCCCTAAAATTATGGATAGTTTACTGAAGGGGATGAAGAGAAAAAGTTGACTTTCTCAACATTGACTCTAAAGGTTATGATTAAATTTCATTTCTAAACATTTATAAATATTTCAAACAAAATGGCTTCTCTCAATATTTCGGCAAAATGAATTTAAGGGCTCCAGAATGACGCGTAAATTATATATAATTTATATAATATCTCCTAAACTATTTGAGATATGAAATTACTTATCGTTTGAAATATGAATGTCTCGTTATAATACAAATAGATTATAGGAATCATATTTTTATAGAACCAATAATTTTCAAGCTATAAGTAAATATATCTATTTCTTAACATTTAGAACACAAAAGGTAAGAGTATTGCAACCGCAAAAGAAAATCTAACTTGATATTTTGATGGATGTCGACGTCAAAATACCCCCCCAGACGCTAAAAAGTGGTCTTTGCATTGACATCTGTCTGTGTGTCTGTTTAAACTTAAAATTAAGAGTTTAAGAAAGGGCAAAAAGAGAAAGAATAGATTTTCTCAAAATCGACTCTAACGGTTTTGAGTAAAATTCGTATCTAGGTGTTGATTAAGATTATAAATAAATTGGATATTTTCACTTTACTATGAAAATTAATTTTAGGGTTCCTTACAGAAGCAGAAACTTCCGTATCTCCGCAAATATTTGAGATACTAAATAACTTATCATTGTAAAATTGTAGTAATATTAAAAATAAAAAACTTTATATGAAATAGATTTTTATAAAACCACCAGTTTATGAGATATTGGCCAATAATTTAATACAATTTTGTGAGCTTTAGTTATAAAGATATACTTGAGTTTTAACGCAATAGATCTCCAATGCTATAGAGTAATTAAATATAAGTAAGTCTCTCAAAAGTTTATGTTGTTTTTCCTTATAAACCCCATGGGAAAAATATTTGTGCAACAAAGATCTATCTCAATTTTAGACTCTATAGTCAATATTTACATTTTTATTTTTCAAAATTTATAAATGAAGAATTTAATAGCAATGCGATGGCATGAAGATTTGCAACATTTAATAAAATGTTGAAAATTTTAACAGGAAATTTAAATTTTAATTCGAAGTGTTGACCATTGTGAACATTAATTCTTTAATATCAAAATTATAAAATTTAAAACTAGGACTAAAAAAAGTTTTTACAAGGTATAGTGAAATTTTTACTCGGGTTTGCTAGTGTCTATTATTTTGTTTCATATATATTACGAGTTTTGAGTAAATATCTCCATTTTCAAACAATAGAGCCAAAAAGTCAGTGTGGAGTTTCGTACCATTTATTTTAATAGACTACTAAAAATCACAATTTCTTCTTATTAATAACACACAGGATATGTATGTTAACATAGGCCTTTAATATGATTTACTCTATAATATTAATTTTATTTATAATAATATTATATATATATATATATATATATAAATAATATTTTATTTATATATATATATAAATAATATTTTATATATATATATATATTTAGATACTCGTAAAATGGATACTATACCCTAAATTTATATGTGAAAATGCGTAAGGTCTAGTTTAGATGTGTGATTTGTCATAAAACAGTTTTTCTTAATTCTTCATTTGCAAATAGGTATCGAGACATAATTATAAAATGAGGCAAACTTGAATAAATATGCATAGACCTAGGCCTAAATTTTCTGGCAAATAAAAAAATATAGGCCCACAGAAATATGGTAGAAAATTTCAAATGACAGCTAAATAAATATAGTAAAAATATCTTATATACAGTACTTTTGAAAAATTAAAAGAAAACTCTCCAAGGACATTCAAAATCGCTTGGCAATATTGTATAACAAAGTATGAAACGCGTCAATTTTTGAAATTAGATAGCGGTTATTTTGTTATAATTTGCTTTTATTATTGTGTTTATGAATGGTGCAGAATACAAAAATTGCCCTCTTTGCGTACTGTCCCGACCCTAAATGTTGTTTTCATGTATAATGCACACATTATTCCTTTATGATAATTTCTTATTGTGTATTTATATACAGCTTGTATCTGGAGATCTGTGTGGTGTTAGTAGCAGCGCCACTTGTGAGGCTATCCACACAGTTACGGAGATAATAGCTGGCAAATTGCGAGAGCACATCAACCTGCCTTCAACCCAAGCCGAAACTGAGGCAACAATGCAGTGGTTCAAGAGGACAGGTGGTTTTCCAGGGGTGGTTGCAGCTGTGGACGGAACCCACATTCCCATTATGAACCCAGGAGGTGAACGGGGTGAAGTGTACCGCAACAGGCATGGTGTCTTCTCCATTAATGTTCAGGTTAGTCGGAAAAGTTGTGTTACTATTCATTTATAGGCCTACATTCTTTAAAGAGGTATAAATAAATATATTACGACTGGTGTATAAGTGTTTCGATATTAAAAATAAATTTTGTTTTGATTAAACCATATATTTTTTGAAATAAAATGTTATTAAAATTTTGACTACCTTTATTTTATAATACATATCCAACAAGGGTTACTTGAAACAGTTTTTAATGTTTTTTAAGTATCGTTAAATGAGACTTTAGTTATGTTTTTTATTGTTTTACCATGGATAGAGAGAGATAGAGTAAATGGCTAGGAATATAGTGTAACTAAATAAAAATGATTACACTAATTCAAAGTCAAATTAAAAATTGAAAGTTATGTCTTCCAAACTGTCTCGCCCTGGGGTAAATTGGGACATTAATTCCCATGGATAAAATATTCTTTATCTGAAAATGTAGGCTAACTTAAAACACTTTCTAAATACAATTTAGTCCCTTATAAAAATATGTTTTCTGACAAATATTTATCATTGATTAAAAAAAAACTTGTTTGCATGTTTAACATGATAACATAAAAGGTTTTCATAAGAAATGTATTTTATCCAAGGCTTTCACTAGACAACAATTTGCTAAAAGAATTTATATTTTTTTAGTCCCTAATAACTTTTTATATTCTAAAAATGCATTTGATAAAAATTAGTTAATAATTGTAGTAATAGCATACTTACTGGCTCATTGTGATGATGTATTCTATCTTACAAGAAGTCAATTTCCTTGGTCAAATTTAATCCCTCAGCGTGTCCTATTAGATCTCCTTTTTCAGATCCTAAAATTTTACACCTTCACAAGGCACAGTACATTGATACAAAGAGAATCTAGAACAATTGTATTCAACTATTTTTTTGCAGGTGTTAGGCCATATTAGTAGACTAAATATCATGTTGGGTTCAGTATTTTCTTAAAGTAAATTTCTCATTACTAAATAAATTTACTAAATAACTATTACAAAATATGATTATTTTTATTTATTCTTGTTGTATCATGTTAATGATGTAAAATTGACATTAACACCATGAGCCTACATGAAATTACTAAATTATGATAATTATTATAGTGAAATCCAAAGAAGAGAATTAAAATTAACATATTTATGAATAATATACTTCAACATCTACTTTCCATGACTGGATGGGCTCAGATACAGTCACCATTCTTCCGAGAAGAAAATACTACAAGTGTGTAAAATAACTCTCACGAGAAGAATACTTATAAAAATACTATAGCTGAATCAAGAGAAGATAATTAAATTTGATTTATTTAGTAATAATATCCTTCAAGACTTACTCACCGTAACAGGATGGGATCGGATACAATCACCATGCTTACAAGAAAATTACGACTAGTATGGAGGATACACCAGCATGGCAAAGCTCACACTCATCCTCGCTATATCACCCAATAGTTGAAATTGACGGGGCCGGCTTGGGATCTAAGTCATGAGCCTATAGCGCTGATGCTCTTGCGGCCTTCCTTGGGACTTCTGTATTTTCCTTTCCCCCCTCTTTTATTTTCCTTTCTACTCTTGTTTATATCTCTCTCATTGCCTGTGTTTACGCCTTATTCCTTCTATTTCTTTTTGGTCAGAGAACTCGTATATAATGAGTGCCACTCAGATTCACTTATTGTATTTAACCACATCTTATCATCAAAGAAGGAAAACACTGCTCTATCACCTACAGAAGTACCAGCTCGCCTTGAAGTTTGGATCGTGGGTCTCACCACGTCGTCGAGGGAAATCCTCTTCGAACTACTAAGTATCAAGGTGTTATTAATAAGTCCATCAGACTTATGGGTCTAGTCTAACAGGCTAGTATTTGATGTCATGTCCTTCAGACTTAGTTTGTAATATCGAGGTGACTATAATGTTTGTCATGTCTTTCAGACTTAGTTTGTATAGTAGGGGCAACTATAATATTTGGCATATCCTTTTGACTTAGTTTATATAGACGAGGTGACTATAATGTTTGTCATGTCTTTCAGACTTAGTTTGTATAGTCGAGGTGACTATAATGTTTGTCATGTCTTTCAGACTTAGTTTGTATAGT
>CABFOV010001677.1:57278-73118 GCA_902141375.1 Timema poppense | reverse complement strand
CCGTTCTCTGGAAAATGCTTCTTTGATATTATCTATGTACTGATTAGTATACTTTACAATATCATTTAGAATGTCCTCTGTAAATAAGCAGTTCCAACATTCCACAGGAGTTTTTGCTGTTTTTGCTGCTCCAATAACCCCAGGTAAGTGAATCAGGATGTTTTGAGGTCTCCTACGAACTTTGCTTTGTCGATGAGTCTTATACCACTTTGTGACTTTATCTTTTCCCATATAAAAGTCGCGATTTTCTTCAATTTCGTCTTCATCTTCACTGCTACCCTCTTGTTCAGTTTCCGATCCCTCTTCACGCTCCTCAACATTATCTTCTGAATCAATGTCGCTTTCGTTTTCAAAATTTTCATCCCTGAATTCCTCATCAGACGCCTCCAATAAACGGTGAATTTCTGCTAGGTCTTCGGGTTTATTTGGATTGTACAATTTCTTCGACATTTTTTTGTCTGGAACAAACAAAAAATCATGAATGTTTATTGTGTGTATGTCTGTAAATAATTTCTGGCAAAAATATTGAAACATTTCGCAACAAATCACATAATCGGGCGCAATGTGCTTGAGAGAACACAGCCAAAAAACACACTCCTATGTATCGATAATCATGAGATATTTCATAAAATGAAATTACTGATGTAAATATGTGATACAGTATTCCAAATGAATGAGAAAACTTACTTGTCAAACTGCAACGTAATCAGGCGCAATGAGCCTATTAGATCTTTTCACTTGTCTGCCATAAACGAAGAAAGAGAATCACTAACTGACCTTGCCACTGTGAGTAACACTCAAAGTGAGAAAGCTACCAGGCTGGAGAAGGGGACATGACGTATTGAGGGGGCGTGGCAAACTAAAGAATTCGAGGTGTGCCTAATAGATCAGTTGCGCCCGACGGAATGTTAACACCGCTCCTTGAGTCTCGGACAGAAGCGGAACAGCGTTATAATGCTGCATATATAGCCACCCGCAATCCTGTAGAGCGGCTTTTCGGGTTATGGAAACGGCGCTTCAGATGCCTAACAGCTAGACTAGAGACCAAGCCCCACAATACTGTTGCTATCATCATCGCAACGGCAGTTTTGCACATTATCAGCATAAATGTGGACGAAGCTTTCCCAGGTGATGAAATGCCCTGGATAGAAGATGAACATGGTCCCTTGCCTCCGCTGCCTAGCAATAACAATACTGGGCATCATGTACGTGAATATTATATAAGGCGCAGGTTTAATTGACTTTTTTGACATAATACACAAATTATCTTTTTATAAAACAATATAATGAACGCTTTAAATCAACATATAAAATTTCTGTTCGTTTTTTTTAATCCATAGGCTTATAATTTTATAAGAACCATTTTTTAAAATAGATTTTCATGTGAATATATTATGCGCAATGTGCTACAGATTTCTTGGTAGATCTTCCTGTAGAGTCTAATCGAACTATCGGATCTTCCGAAATAAAAACTATTTTATACTTCTTGTTTAAACTAATTCAATATACCCACATCATTTATAAAACAAAATTATGGAATGTTATTGATTAAATTATTTTAAACAGATAATAGATACTAAGGAAAACTTCCTTTTGCTAAATGAGATCTGTTTTAAATCTGATCCAATGTCCATCTTCTGTGTTTGTTCATTTCTTTTACATGTTACTATTTATGTGTTCCCCAATATTTAACAATTTCGTTTTCCTCTTTTAGGAAGTTGTGTCGCGCAATTCACACTACTGATGAGTTCGAATAAAATGAAACTCAGGTCAGGGGACTAGGCAGTAATGATCGGCTTTCTTTGTCTCTTTGTCCAGTGGTAGCAATGTAAAATGTGAACTGTGTTATTTTCATTGTTAACGTCATATAGTGTTTCTATCTCATTTTCCTATACATTATTCTAAATTTAGCTAAATGGATAATAGTTAGGCTAATTTATTTCAATTCGAGTTATTCTAGATTACTTGTTATCAAGTTTCAAAATGGAATTTGTTAATTTTTTTAAATACTATGTCTTGGTATACGTCTGCTAACTAAACTAATATGTTACGAATGATAAAGGTTTAATTTTAGAGGAACTGTACCCACATTTGTATAAAGGTATGGAAAACTATTTAGGAAAAAAAACCACTCTGTATAATCATCCGAAATTAGAACCTCAACCTACTTGTCATTGGCAGTCTAATATATATTCCATTCACGGTAGGAATTGACTTCTGAAAGGTCTTTTTCCCTACCATAAATCTACAATATAGTAGGATATTGGTAGGAAAAAAGACCTTTCAGAGAGAAATTCTTACCGTGAATGGAATACTGCTAGAGTAATGCTTTTGAATATTTTGACAGTGTGTATTATAGTAAGGCTTACTAAACAAGTCCATTCTTTAAGTGGATTACAAACCACTCTCAGGCTATTCAAGACAATTGAGAAGTGAACATGAATAAATAGATAATTTAAATGTGACGGATATATAACTTATTGCATTGGTCAAGCAGAAATATACTTCTACAGGCATATGTTTATTTTAATTTCAACTTTATTTCTATTTGTATGCTTAGCATGTCTTATAAACTTGTTTAGTATTTTGAGAGTTGTAGAACATACCCTGTTGATAAGACATGCACAAACATTTGTGATCATAACAAGGGATGAGAATAAAGTAATAGTTCATACGTGAAAACTTTTCCTCTAGAGGTTGAGATTCAAACCCTGACAGTTTTGACAGAAGCCAAATGTAATCCTAGCCTAACATCATATTTAACATCAGCAGAGCCAGCCAGGTGTATTAAGAATAAATTTTATTAAATAGGGCCCAGCCTAAAGTTTAATGAATAACAATAAGTTTAGTACTAAAATTCTTGTATGTTCTAAACAAAGTTGTTACATTATTAATTTAAATTTCTCTAGCCAGAGTGTTTTTTTAAGCATTGCATCTTACTACGCATTTGGGATATACACATGTACTAACTACTATAATGTGTTTTTTTGAAGAGGAAGGTTGACTTTACTAAAAGTGCACCTGAAATTTTGGACTGACCGGTATTGAACCACAATATCCTCATCATCAGCAATCTAGAATACTACGTTGGTGATGCCTTAGACCATGCGTCCACTGCGTGATTTATCAGATTAAAATAAAATATTACTCAAAATTGTGCAACAAACATTTTCCAGTTGTTTTTAATGGATAAAGTTATATAAAAAACCCACAATGTACCAGTAATATTTTTCAAGCGAAAATATTCTAACTTTGATTCTGCTTCAAGAATATTCCATATATTTGAATTGAGCTCACATCAAATTTAAAAAGTGGGCTGTACACGCCCGGAGTAGTAAGAGATAAGTGAGCTAAAAAAGGTTTTGGGGTGTGCGGGTAGGCCTTTTTCACTTTGAGTCACATTTGAATAATAACTTGTTTGAGTAATATAGAACATTATTTGCACTAGTAATATTTCAATTTGAATTTTCTTAATTGATACATAAACCATAAACACAAAAAAATTTCTCAAATAATAAAATATTTAAAAAAATATGATAACACTATCAAAACAACAGATGCATTAAATATTCACACCAGGAATACAGTGGTTAAAATAATACCAAAAAGCAGCCATATTATTCAGATATAAGTTGGTACTGCTAGCAATGAATAAGATGCCTGCAGACACAAGATAAACTTCTACTCAAACCTTAAAAATACAGACGACCTTCTATTTGGGGCTACCCGCCTTGGTGGCGTAGTTAGCTATCACGCAAGTTTCATGTTGAGCTAGACTACCAAGGACGGGAAGATAGTGGATCGATTCAACCTTCCCGATTCATAAGACATTAGTGTAATTAGTACTTAAGTGTATAATCCGAGCGGGTGGCAGGATATCGTGTAAGTAAATAAATAATATTTGTGAGAGTTTTTATGATTGCTCTTCTTGAATAAATAGATCTTAAGCACGATAACATCACACAATTTCAATGTGCTTGACATATTGTAAATATAGAGTAAAAAATGCTTTTCATAGGTTTTATCTATACTAAAAACATATTTTCTAAAGGTGTTGTTAAGCAATCAATAACTTGGTAGGCTCCTTTTACATAGGCAATAAATCTAAATTAACATATCCCACACATTGTTTTAGTCAAGAAATAGGCTTGATGAATGCAAATAAATTAATACAAATAAACAAATAGGCCCAAAAAACAACTAATATTTTTATTTAAAATATAATATTATTACCTTTAGGCGCGCTGCTTGTACTGGGAGTTGAGTTCAGCGGAGTTGGAGCCGATGCGGGATCCTCACAACTGGAGTGCTGCATGCTTTCTGGAACATGAGGACCTTGGGAGGGAGGGGGTAGGGAGGTTCATTTGGATGTTAGGAAGACATTTTCTCGGATTGTAGAGGGACGAGGAACAGATTTGATAGAAATTAAAGGGATTTGGATTGAAGGTGAAAGAGTTTCGTTAGAGGTGGATGGTTCGGGAGTTAGTGAACGGACGGGGAATGAGGGCTACTCGTGGTTGATGGGGAGGTGTTAGTCTCAGGATGTTATATAGGGTGAACTAAGGCAGCATCTTGTAGATAGCGAGCATCACTGTCCCAAGTTGTTGCAATTTCTTCATCCAGCCATGGCTGAATTGTCAACACCTGGGCAGCAAGCTCATCATCAGCAAGGGAGGTTTTGTAAGGTTCTCCTCCCCCTGTTTTCATGGAATTCTGCCTTTCCAACTGCTTTTATTTCCTCATTTGAGATTTGAATTTTTCCTAGAATCTGTTAACATATCACATTAACCATTGAGGGCACCATATTAGTGCTGGTTTGCAGGTATGGAACCAGGCATGTATATATACATTAATGAACAAATTATACAACGCTTTAGGGAGGTGTAAATTAAACATTTTGATAAATGGATCCCCTATCCAGAAGAGATCCCCTATGGGTGAGAATGCGCAGGGAAAGGTAGGCAACATGGATAATGATTTGACACACAATACAGGGATATGGCCATTTATTGCTAGTTGTTACAAACGTGATTGGAAGATGGCCAGTTCACAATAACTGGTCAGACTATCGCCCACCACTGGACACGCATGCTGTGCAGAATGTTATGTCGAACATCTTAAATATGGCTTGTGTGGCATTGGTACTGTCATTTAGTTGTTATATACCTTGGTCCTGCGAATTTCAGACACCATTTTCAACGAGAAGGGATCTCCTATAGATATTGGTTCCTTATATCAAATTGTTCCATTTACAATCACCTACCTCCCATAAGGCATTGTGTTATTTTATTATGAACATCCTGTATAGATGTGTTTAAAATAGTTTAAGATGGAAAAAAGAGGTTTTTAAAACCTGTCATCGCCTACAATGGAAGTTTTAGAAAATTTAATATAATTTGAAAATATATATTGTACTTCTTTAGGTTAATACATTTTGAAAATTTTAAAGGCGTTATTTAACTAAAGGAACCACAACAGTTTTTTGCCAACTAAGAATAAAATAATTAATGAGTAGGCCTATACACAAATTTAGGCATAGTGGTGCCTACATTTGTTAAATTTAAGAAACAAGTTTTTACAATAGGAATATATTAATCAAAAAAGTTTTCACACAAATATGACGTGAGCGAAGTGAAAGTCGATGGACAATATTAAAATAGGAATGTTTAAAAAGAGGTAGTTCTTACAGCTTTTGTCACTTTTTTCACTCGCTTACAGAAAGAATAGGCCTAGTTAATATTAACCCAATTTAATATGTTCGCGGTAGATTACTTTTAGATCTAGTTACTTTGTCAAACTTGCTTTAAAAAAAATATATTTCTCTAAATAAGCAGTATGGTTTGGTGAGATGTAAATTTAAATAAATAACTACCTTTATAGCTGGGTTTCATCCCACTTGGAAACGATGTATTTGGCTATATTCTTCCAATCTTCTTTTTTTTTATTCAGAATTCTATATTGCATCAGTTTTCTTGTTTTCGACAATGTTTTTGTATCTATGAACAAGCTCAAGGAGCACAGCCTTTTATTTTGACATATATGGTACAAACCTCTTGGCGGACATTTTTAACATAAAAGATTGAAGTCACGCCAAAACTTGTAATAAATGACGATCTTCAGGAAAACACATTCTGAAACTCACAGAAATAAATAAAAGCCGTGTTTCAAACTGGGTTGAGTCACGCTATGTTGCCAAATATCCTCCTCCTGGCTAGTACAAAATTGTTACCCAGCAATGAATATAGAAGGGTTGTAAACTGATACCAGGCAAGCTGCCAGAGGGAGAGCTCCTAGCAATCTCCCTGAAGACAACATCTTCTCGTCTATAGGAACGGCCTTATATCTTGGGTGAAAGCATAGTCATTTTTATAAGGCCACGGCCAGCGAGACGTGACAACGCCTTATACCGGGGCCCGATACCAATGGTTATGCTAGAGCGCGCCAAATCATTCAGTCGGCAAGGTGTTTTTGCAATGTTTGTTGACTGACTACTGCTGTATCTTGTGTTTATAATATGTTACATATCATTAGTTCTAAGCATGGTTAATACATGTGTCGTGACTGGTTGCAGTGAAAATTATAAAACTTCAATTACGGAAGAGGGTTATATTCCAAGTTTTCAGTTCCCTGCAGACCCTGTACCCAGAAATGAGTGTATTCGCGCTATTCCACGTTCAGATTGGTGATTAAAGAAATAATTAAATAACTTATGACTGACAGGAAAATTCCAGACAAATAATCTCGAATCCAGGTTTGGTCAGTATCGACAGTTATCTGGAGGAAACTATAATGTTACAGTTACTCAAGTAATAGAAGCAGAAAATAAAATAACAGTTAAGAGTGTTTTGAGGCTGCGTCCAGCAAGATACGGGGAGGCGTCTTTTTAAAGTTATTTCGTTGAAGAAAATTTTGAATTGGTTACAGAAACAGTCAGAACAGAATATAAGTTATTTTCAGTTCTTGAACAAGATTATTTAGAAAATATTAAGTTTGAAGACTCTGGACTTAAATAATCATGTATGGGGCTATGTTAGTTTTAAAATATCCAACAAAACCAAATGAGATGACTTATTTATTGCTAAGAAAATAAAGTAAATGTAAATGTAATGACAAATATAACCAAAGTATTGATAGAGGTGGGTTATCTGTTCCATCAGATTTTATTTTGGCAGTTTGTAGATATGTGGTTGTAATTATGCAAATCCTTTTAACTGAAAAATTTGAGAATTTGTTTATAGCTGCTAAAAAACAGAAACTAATAATAAGTGTATAGAGACAATTAAAATTGATACAACTTTTCATTTACTGCTTGAAGTTTGTCACTGTGGAACAGATCAGAGAATTACAGCATTAAATATTATCTCTGCTATATTCGATATTATTTTAAGTAATTAATGTAAAAAAAAGAATGGTTTATTTAGTCTTAAATAAAAAAAGTTAATATTTTTATAATATTCTTGAATGTTAAAAAAAAGCTGATTGTGTTTCTTCACAACATATATTTTAATTCGCTAATATGTATAATTATTTAGCTATATAAGGCTTACATTAACGTTAATAACCTAAGCCTGTAGTATAATGATCAACAAGATAGTAAAATAGTTATATTATGTTGTGTGTTTGGCCAAACAACTCCTCAAATGTCATTTTGCAAGTAGAGACACTCAGTCATTACTTTTACTAGGGACCCGTCACTTCCAAGAAACAAGGGGCTAACTACTTGATGTTCATGGCCTAACTAAGCCTTTGCCCAAGTCAATTGTCTCGTGTTCGCCTTACTTATGAATACTCCGAATTTTACTTGTTCACCAGAAGTGTTCAAGGTAGGCCTCTCAAGGCACTTGTAAATGTCTGTATTTAACACCTCTTAGGCGGCTCCTTAAGATTCCTTGAAAGATTGCGCCACATCATAGGGTATACTTTTCTAACAAGTTTTGATAGGGGGCATCTCAGAGACGTTATGTTTAATCAATGCAATCCTAATTTGGACTTAATTTTCCTTAATATAGGATATCTTGTTAGTCGCCCCCACCCTTGGCCATGACGTACTAGCAGTTGAGAGACGAGCTCATATGGGCAAGGAACAGTATAAAGGCTGTCACCTAGTAGCCTGGCAGGTATATATAGTAGTAATAGAGCTATATGAGTCAAGGTGCGGCAGAAGGGAGCGCGAGTAATCTTACAGTTTTTATAGCATTCTATTTTTTTTTGCCAAAGTAAATCAAATATTTCTCCAGTAGCAGCATAGAGCTAGGTTTTCTGCACATTCCTTTATCAACAGATCTCAAGTATTTGTCAAGGGTGTCCTGGAATTTTATCGGAACTTTTTCTCTGTATTTAAAAAGGCTTTGACCAACTTTCAGGACACCCTTGATAGATATTCAAGATCTGTTGATATTAGCAAATGCATAAAGCTAAACTCTATGTTGATACTGGAGAAATATTTTATTTATTAGGCCAAAAAAATTCAATTCTATAAAAATACTTGCGCTTCCTTCTGCCGCACCTTAGAATTAATTGGCTGGTGTAATGAGTTATTCTAGCTATGCATTTAACGAGTTTGTTTGTTATAAGCTTTGTTATGAGCCTTTATAACTTTAAAGTGATCCTATTGTTGTGCAGGAGCTGCCAGTTTATAACCTTTGAGCTTCGTTAGATGCCTAGTTCCTCTATTTGTGGGAATTAACTACTCAATGTTGAGAGTCTGATTAAGTATATTATATGTTTTCTAATATCGCTTCATAAAGCTCACTTAATATAAATATGGAGCTCAGTAAATTAAACAGCCTGTTGTTTGTGTTTTAATTAACTCTCAATATTATAGTATTAGATAAAAGGGCTATTTATGATGAGCCTACATTATTCCTTGCTTTCTTTACCACTTTCTCAACGTTTTGGTATAATAGTGTATACAAAGAGAAATCACCACGACACCCATCAATGGATAACTTGATCTGCGTGTAACTTATCGTATGTTCAATAAAATATAGTTTGTACTGGTTCTTTCAATTAATACGCCACCTGCTCCCCCACAGTGGAAGTGTGTGTCAATAAATGTACTTGTTACCACCCACTCTACTACCTCTTAGCTACGGCCACACTAGACTAAAAGGAAAGTGGGGGTAAGCTACATAAACTTATAAAGAAGAAAGACATCTGCAACAATTTGGTAACAATATGAATCTTTTATTTAATAAAATCACAATTTAAACAATAATTTACAAGTCCTCAAAAATCCATCACGGGTTATGTTGAAAGTCATATTAAACAAACGCGCAGTACTATCATGCAAATGTTTCCAAACATGAAACATGTTGTTAAGTCAACTAGGTCAGTCTGGAAGAGACAACCACTCGATCCAACAACACAATGTCAGTTTCACAACCCCAAATATTGACAAAACCACCTAAAGTGTTGTTGACTAACCGAGAAAATTACTTTATAAATGTATAATCAGATAATTATTGAATACAAAAAAAAAACGAGCCTAATGGGCATCTTTGAAATTGGTACAAAAACTGTCTGCTACGCTACATTGAAAACAGACAAAAAAAAGAAATAAGGGAAGTTAAATTTAATATTATATGGATATTTCGGGGAACACAAGAGTTTGGCTTTCAGACAATAGGTCAAACTCCCGCGAGACTATTAAATGTTGACACAACTACGGACGTTTACAAGCTCCCTACTTGTTAATAACAATGATATAACATACAAAAGAAGTCTAGATAAATATCAATTAAATTAAATTAAATAATTTGGAAAATATTCAAAGTCAAAATCAATCCATCAGCAAAATTTTACTTTTCTTTAACAAACAATTCAAAATAAGAAAACATAGTCATAAAAATTAGTTTACATTAACAGCTAAATTCAGACAATTCAAATAAAATACTTCTAGCGAGAATTAGTTCAAAAATATGGCAATCTGATATTCAGTGACCTCACTGACACTAGCGCCTAATTGTCGACCAAAAATATTAGGCGACTCATTACAAAATTTAGTATTATCAACAATATTAATTTTAGCATATAGTTTACGTTGCCTATTCAGGTTTATTCAAATAAATACGTTACTTTAATTTCAAAATTCAACAAGCGTTTGTTCAAGTCTATTAAAATAATATCGATGAAATAAATATATAAAGAATACGAAAATATCCTGAAAATGTCCAAATCAAGGACCAGACTTATCCTGACGCGTCTAATACAATATCCTAGGACATGACTTCTCCTGAAGGTGTCCAGTTTATTAGTCTATTCGTCTTCAGAATCAGCCGAGCTTAAATAGTGTTTCTAGTCGCCTGGGGTTGAAAAAGGTTAGGGGCTATCCATATACGTTGGTGACGTCCCATCATCCACTTAGATGGATGAAAATCAGCACGTGAACCATTGATCAAGCTTGGATTGGCTGGCCTCTCTTCATCACGTCCGCCAGTGTTGATAAAATATCCCTTTAATCAGACATACGTCGATGACGTCCCACATCACGCGCTGTCCAGGTGGAAGACTCCGTCTTGCCCGCAGGATGGCAGGTTATTGTAATTCCGGTACTGTTGTGAGCGTCATTCTTGAGTTCTATCGAAATCACTTTGACTCGTACGCTTGACACATCAGATGCAGTTACCCCAAGGCTCGTTCGTTAGAATCTTCAATTAAGAACGTGGCGAGTACAGTCCAGTCTTGAAGGTTGTTCTAGCCAGAAGATACAAAGGACATGAACATGTTATTGATTGCAGGAAGTTTATTCTTGTTTGATATGGCTTAATATTGTAGACATATTCTACATTGAACTACAATAGAGAAGCTTACTATTGCAGGAAGTTTATTAACATGGGGGTTTCTTACGGAGTTGGTAGTATGACTTGAAGATTAGTATGGGGGGTAGTATGATATAACATCACCAAATGTTACATAATCTATCACTGTCCGAGCCAAATCTTTGCTTCCCTGCCAGTATTCTTCTGGCCTCTGCAGCAGCCATTGGTTTCTCGGAGGTCTACTGGCTTACATCGTCCGTGTTTCTTTATCTGGGATGTTATCATCCTGTAAACGCTTCTGCATTTTGTATTTTAACGTTTCATGAAGGATTTAAAAAAGATCAATGACAATTTCATAAAACTCTTTTTATTTTTTGCACAACGGGTTTTATTGCTAAAATATATATATATACGCGCATTAGTTTAAATAAATCGTGATAATGCTTTGCTAATTACTATTAGGGAAATTAGTATACACTTTTTAAAAACGGGACTTATTGTGTGAACATAACCTACGTTGTTGATAATATTACCGCAATACAAATAGTTACACGGTTTGAAAAAAAACCAAATAATTTTATATATAATAATAATAATAATAATAATAATAAAAATAGAGTTAAAGATTTAGTCAAAACCATATTTTTAGTTTATATAGACGGCCTTTATAATACCCATTGGCTAAATTTATCTTATACTTCACTATTTTATATATTTAATAATACAATAGATAAAAAATACGTTCAAATAGAGTTAACATTGGTTTAGTCCAGTAACTTTAAACGAAAATCGGGCGTCCCTTCAGACGTATTTAAAGTAGGTGGTTTGAATATTGATTTCCACTTTCATTTTGCCTTTATACATAAGTTGTCAAAAGTCCCCATCGCTCGATTGTACGCTTACATTTTTACCGTACGTAAAATATGGTGAAAATGTATGTATTTTTAAAGTTTTTCGCTAATATCCTCATTCCTATTAACTTTATGACCATGAGATATACTAGCAAGGAAATAATATCGGAAATGTATACAAAAAACATGTGGTATGTTGTTTTGTGAACTACTGATCTTGTTTTTTGTTTGTAGAATTAATATTATAGGTTTGTTGGCGTAAAGATATATGTAGGAGATATGTCAATGTTTTTAAAAATATTGTAACTATCTTGCATCAGTTGTGCTATATATATTCAGGAGAGACAACTAACAGTACTTTTTACTTTTTGAAGATACCCGAAGGTTTTAAATCTACATTTTAGGCCAAATGACTTTTGTGAAGTTAATTTTTAGGCCAAATAACTTTAGGCCAAGTGCCTTTAGACCAAATGCCTTTAGACCAAATGACTTTAGGCCAAACGACTTTTGGCCAAATGACATTAGTGAAATTAATTTTTAGGCCAAACACCTTTAGGCCAAATGACTTTAGGTAAAATTACTTTTGGTTTCATTTTTAGGCCAAATGACTCTAAGCCAACTGCCGAGTTCCCAATCAGATAATTTAACACTTTCTCCTTGGTTTTAGTTAGGTCAGTGACTGATTGCTGTCACGATTGCACCCTTTCTGTGCAGCTATTTACGGTGCGCAACCTGTGGGAGCACTACTATATTGAAGTAGTGGCCCGTGGGGATAATGCTTTGTTCCGGACCCTTCAGGCGTCATAAGTATTTAAGTGTTAAAATATAGTTTTTACTAGCTAGTGTATGCCCTAGTATTGGGTAAATGTATAAAATTTACTATTGATTGTTCTGGCAGTACTCAGTAGGAAATGACTGGCCATAGTAAAATACTGTGTAGATGCCTGATTGTTATCCATCTATTATTTGTAAAACGGAAGCTCCTCTTATAGGATATTATTCTTAGGTTTTTTTGTAACTCTCCTTGAGGGTTGTTACAAGCAGCTAGCTTAATCAATATTACTCTTAGTAATTCTAAAAATATATTATTTAATGCTATGTTTCTATTTTAAATTGTCACTATCATTCATAATTATACCTCTCAGGTATCAGTCTGGCACTAGTCTGGCTAGATTGTAATTATGTATATTGTCTAAAACTTTATCCCTTTTTCTGTTTCCAAGTTGTGGCAGACTCTCCTTCGTACGAGTAAGAGCAAATATCCATACTTCTATAGTTGTTAAACTAAACGAAATGTTCTACTTAACTTCCATCAGTTCCTTGTTTACAAAGTGTTAGTATCTATTCATCCAACCGACCATATCCCTTGACAACGGAATACAGTTATCATTAATTAATTTAATTAAAATCTTCTCATTCATATGTAATTCTATATCTTTTCGTTTGCTTTTAAATAAACTTATTTGTTAAACTTATATATTTCAGGGGTGCATTTTCCTTCCCTATACTTCATCAATCATAACTTATGTAATTATGTAATATTAATTGTCTCGTTTTATGCGTGATAGGAGAAGCAACGGTATATTTTAGATTTTTGTTATTAGGTGTTCTGTCTTACGACAGGTCCATTCCTTTTGTCAGTGGACTAAGACCGCTAATGCACCCTGTCCTCTGCATCCTCCTTCAGATCCCAGATTGTTCTTATTTTGGGTATTAAGGATTAAAAATATCAAAAAGGTTAAAATAGACAAAAAGTGTCTAAAACAGGCTAAAAGGGCAAACAGTAAAGAGAATAGATATAGAGTTAGTATTGGTTGAAGAGATAAAAAGGGCGAGGCGATATATAGGTGCATAACCGGTTAAAAGATAAATGGGATAATAAGAGTAAACAGGGTTAAGAGGAAAAAAAGGTAAACTTGTTAAATGGGGTAAAAATAGTCTAAGATAATGCAATATTATTTAATAGTCCAGGCCTAACCTTTATTGTCCTTTTTTGATTTTTTACCTATTTAACATTTACTCCTAAAAAAATTGGTTTTGAACTTTTTTCGCTTATTGTCAACATTACCATTTATTCTATTTTACATTTTTTACCCCTGTTAACTAATTTTAATACTCCCTTATTTATTAAAAATCGATTAAATCTACTCTCTACCTTATTTATGATTTCATTTTTTAGACCTCTTTACGTTAGGTACCCCAGATCAGCCCAGGAGAAATATGATAGGGTTAACAAAGTAAACATTTTAAAAGACAAATAATTTGTAAAAAGAGTAAAAGTACTTAATGATTATATTCTTATGCCTTTTCAACTTTTTACGTTTTTAAATATTGTTATACCTTTTTATTTCAAAAGTTTTACATTGTATAAGCGGGTACTTCAATGCCAGTTATGCATAAAAATAATACTAATGCTATATACTATACTGACTTAGATTGTTTGTATTTTATCTATATGAATGTGAGTTTACATTATTAATACTAGTACCAAAGATTTTTATTTGTAGATGAAAAAAATAAAAGATGTTGCATTCAAATTAGGGTTTCTTCTGTTCAAAATATAACTAATTATATTTATATATTGCTGTGTAGGTATTTATGCATCAGAGTATGTTGTGGATCTCTATTTCATCAGCGGGAAGTTAATTTAATTATAATGAACACTGGGTGATGTTAAATATTTTACAACAGTTCTATTTTACATATTCTCTAAGGGTTCGTTCAAGCATGGATGAAGTATTCAAGTTAACTAATTAAGGGCTTGTACCATAATTTCAAAATTAATAACTTTTTTCACTTGACAAGTAAATTATTTTTAAGTTTATATTATCATTTTATAAATGAGGGGAGGGGGGGCCTCATGTTTTGTATATATTATATAATGCGAACCATTTATAAATATATAGTCATCTAAATATCATATAATCAATTAAAGGAAGGCTTAAACAAAAATTATTTTTTTTAAATTAAGATTTAAATATGTAGCTAAGCAAATTAGGTTCAAACATTATAAGCAGGCACAAAATAATTTAAAAAAACCTTTAAATACATAATAAGGAAAGTTTGAATTATAATATTAATTACAAAATAACACAAAAAAATAAATACACTTTAAGAGAAGGTTCTAACATAATAAGAAGTTAAAAATTATTTTAAGAAAACATTTAAATACGGGTACTCTCTAAGTAAGGTTTCAAATATAATAAATAGCTACAAAATAATTTAAAAATGTTTAAATAGACGTCAAGAAGAGGTTCAAACATAACTGGTAACTATAAATTAATAATAAAAAACATTTAAATACACTTTAAGGAAAGGTTCAAACATAATAAATAGTTACAAAATAATAAAAACACATTTAAATACATTTTAGAGAGGTTCAAACACTATACGTAGTCATACAAATAATTGAGAATTAATTTATTACATAAGAAGAGTTCCTCTCATTAATTAATTCTGAAGATATATAGTTTGACAATATTAGAACACAGGTTGTGTGGTAAAACGCTCTAGTCTCGTGTTAAACAACATTTACGAAGACGGAGAGATCGTGGTTATATCCCGGTGGGGTGAACTGGTGGTTTTTACTAAATGATTTCACCCGCTCTCTGCACGCAAGTTTGAGTGCACTTCCACTAAATTACACCTACATCTTCCCTAACCTATTAGCGTAATTAGTGTACAGGCGTGTAACCCAAGTGGGTAGTAAGACGCAGTGCTATAAAATATATTGCTGACTTCATTATTCTGTAAAATAGCCAGTGAATTAATAAAATCACCGAAAGTGATGGTTTATTTAACAAATAATAGGATTTATCTAAATATACCAATGATTTTATAATTTCCCAATACAGTTTGGTGAAAATATGAAACATGAACTGTGTTATCAAAATTACATGTAATTTTTTTGAAATAGCTTGTGTACAAGGTCATAGCCAGCTGGTGACCTGGTGGTCTAGGGGTAAGGTGTCAGACTTCTGTGCTGGCGGCCGGGGTTCAATCCTCGGTCCCGGCAAAGATTTATCTGATTACCAAACCCTTCCTTCACCTCTGACAAGACATCTTGTGAATGTGGGGAATGCCAGGTCTCCACCGTGGTTCGGATTCCATGTTAAACTGTAGGTCCTTCATTTCATCTCACAATCACCCTACCATTACACATTAGCGTAAGTGCGTATAACCCGAACGGGTAGTAAGACGCGGTGCTAATAATAATAATAATAATAATA
>CABFOV010001677.1:30538-41269 GCA_902141375.1 Timema poppense | reverse complement strand
TATATATATATATATATATCCGAGTACATTAGGTCATTTTATTTAGAATTAAATTGTGTATATTAAACTTTTAATTTTTTATTATTTATTTTATTAATTAAAAGTTAAATATACACAATTTAATTTTTTATTATTTATTTTATTAATTTTATTTAGTTCTGTTGGAGAAATATAGAAATATAGTTTCAAAATTATGATGCATCTGTAGTATGTTTATATAATAGCATAAATGTTTGTATTGATAAATGTCTTCCTAGTCCAGATTAATACTTAAACAATATACTGTAACTTTTACCGTTATTTGAAATCCATTAGTGATGACTCCTCGGTGAGGGTAACATCTAGAAGTTGGATATTGGGGTAAGGGACTGGATATCTATGTGTATAGTGTTCTTGATTAGTTCATCGCTTCAATGATTGCATCGCCGTACAGTTTTATCTCATGGCTTATTTACTTTGAAACGTTAATACAAATATTACCGGCACCAGTGGGTCTGTGGATGAAATATCAGGCTCATATTCTGACATTGTGGTGACGAGACACCTAACCGGGTGTACAGAGAGTAATATTTTACCTAAATTATTTCCCACTTGTTTTTGAGAAAATGCGGGCATATTTTCTCTGAAACATACACAATTCATTGTATACAAGGCAAATTGCTCTACCCTCTGCTATGAGAAAAATCTAAAAACAGGTAAAATTAACCGAGAACATCCATCACGAGAAACACAAAATGTGATATTTTAAAGACAGGCCTAATCTCTAGTGTGAGTATACATATATATAATAATATGTATTCCATCCTATTATTGTGGCTGCAGTATAGCAGACCAAGGGCAAACAAGATACAAAAACTTTGGCACTCGGTAGTAAAATGGTTGAAGGCCGCTGGTATTTCGGATAGTCTTGTACAATGTATTTACAATGTAACGTGCTTTAGGAATATCTGGCCTATTTTATGATAACTCTTTTGTGAATAATTGCATGAATAAAATAGTTACTTAGCTATGTAAATTGGTGAAATAAATATTAGTTGAAAAGTAAATATCAAATCAATGTGTTTTATTAAAATTAACTCAGTTGAATTAGGATCATACTAAAAGTTTTTCTTTTTTTTCTTTTTAATCGTTAAGTAATTTCTATAATTTTTAAAAAGATATGCGCTTTTACTAATTGACATTATAAATTTAAATTATAAATATGTGAAAACTTTTACGTATCGTTCTTTTTAAAACAAATTAAATTATGTACTGTGTGACATCATGCTATAAATCATTTATAGGTACCAAAAAATTTTAAAGATATAATATATTTTAGTTATTATTTCTAAGATAGAATTTTAGTGCCATCATGCTGTTTTTAATATTGAATGAAATTAGTTTCAAACCCACTACCAGTAAATGGCTATTTACGATTGTTTGAAAAAATTTTGATTCTAAATACAATATTATAGAATGCTGCTAAGACGGTCAAATACAAACTTTGAAATCTCATAAGAAATTTTTTTGTTTAAATTATAACTTATATTTGGAATCCTTTGATACAACATTTTAGCGTAGTTAGTAGGGGGGGCAGGGGGGTTATTAACAGTATCGTTTTATACTAGTAAATAATGCACTGCAAGCTAATTTTTAGTAAAATTAAATATTAAAACGTAAATAAACTACTGAAGTTAATTCTAAGCACTAAGGTTATTAACAGTTTAATCCAAGGGGTAGGTTTGAGGGAGTCTAGTTAGAAGTATTAAACAGGTTGTTGGATTATAGATACCTCAAATATTGAAATTCATTCCATTTAGAGATTCGAGCAGAAAAATTTCCGTGTACAATTTTTCTTATATTTTTTCCAGAAATTTTTCCGAACAGGAAAGGTTTCTGTAAAATAATTTCAACTGATTAAATGGAATTAATGTAATCAACATATAGATGTTTCAAATGTCAACGTTTATACTTGAGAGTAGCTTCTCCTGAGGGTTTAACACCGGAAACATCATCAATTGAATTAAACTTGTGAAAGTTAATGGTTTTCAAAACATGTAAGTAATTTAGAATATACAGTACATTTTAACCCTTCTTTGTCTATAAACTGAAATAAGGTTAGTGATTACTGACACCTATAACATGGATTTTAGTAAAACTTTAAATTCCCAAATATTACTAATACCCTCAGACAACGTACTATTTAAAACGTAGATGATATTATTATACTTTAATATATTATTGTTTAAATAGGGGTGGTTGGTTTGGAATTATAGTGGCTGTGGTCACCATTCACGTGAAGGGCTACTCCTTGGCCCCAGAGGTTCAGAAATACGCGTAAGAGGGTGAGTAATGGAAATTGGGGCTCTAGGTTAAGTGGTATGAGTAGTTTAAATTAGACTATATGTTTACCGAACGTCTGAGTTATGCCATGCGAAATTTCAGCTCAATCATTCTAGTGTTTTTTTGATTTAAAGAGTAAAGTAGATTATTAACACCAACAGTGATTACATCATAGTATAATAGTAGTAGATAATCCAACATAGCCGTTATATCATCAGCGCACACAGCTCGACACAAAATATATAATGGCTCTAATTTGTATCCTTTATGTAATAACTACAAATCAAAGATGAACTGATATGGAAGTTACAACCAATTATATTGAATTATCTCTATTTTCACTTCATTTGGATCTGAAGAAAAGTATGATGGCAATTTATATCAAACGTTATTTGTTTGAAATTTTTATCAATTTTGATCATCGATATTTCTTGTCACGATATTTTTACGGACATTTAATGACATCCTTTGTGTTGATATAAACATTTTCCTCAGACAATAATTGTTGTCCAATAATTATCTGACTCGTTAGCGTGTCTGTTCACTGGGATAGAGGTCACGGATTCTAGTTACGGCATTGTATAAACATGTAAAGTTTGTAAAACTTGGGCTTTCCACCTTCCAGGAACTAGCTAACGTGTGGGGGTGGAGATGGGGGCTTGGTGAAGTTTGAATTAGGTTTATAATGTTGTGTGCTGATATAGTCGGTTTTTTAGCCAGCACAAACTAATATCTCTAATAATAAGAGTAGTTAAAATAGTTGACACTGAATGTTTACATACATTTTAATAGTCCTATTTTACTATATTTAGGTTCTGCTGAGCAATGTTTCACCATCAAGAGCAATATCCTATATGAATATATTACGTTTAACCAATATCATTATGCAATTACTTGTTAAAAATACTTTGTATATTATGACTAAGTTAAGGTAGTTTTTATTTTAATCAACTGTATAAAAGAGTATATTAATGAACCAGTTATCGTGTGGACCAAAGCGTCTCTTCCTGTTGAAATGAATTGCCCGTAACTGGGAGATCAAGGTTTAAAACCCATTTGAGTGTAATTACTGTGTGTTTTCATAAGTTTTTTTTCACTTTCCCTTAACACAATTCTGGTATATTAATATATGAATATATCCTGAACGGCTCCCAAGACATGGGGAACAAGAATTTCTACGTTTGTTTTAACATTAAATTATTAATTTTTTATTTTATTAATGATACTATATATCTACATTGTAGTCAAATTTAATCACAATTATATTTTTGTTGTTTTTTATGATGATAGAAAAGAACAATTATATAATTTAAAGAAAACTGGTAAGTATATTTAATATTTAATAAACTGGTATGTTATATTATATATTTTTTATGGTATAAAGTATAGAAAATGTTTTTTTTTGTTAAAGCCATTGAACATTTTGTCCCTATATATTGTTAACAAATCCAAAATTTCAATGTATATGTTGCTACGTCATATACAATCCATGTAAAATTATTTGTGAATAATTTGTTTAAGAAAAAACAGAATAGATTCAAATTTTCTGACAAATTAACATCAATTACACACCCACATTTTCTATAGGACATAATAAAATCCCTAGGTCCAGCCAGTTCGTGAAGTGACTGGCCACTTCCGGCTTTGTCCACTGAAATTAGCCAAAGCACGAAATATTTAATAATTTAACGGCAATTCGGGATTTGATCAGCCAGTTCTATATTTGGACGTGTGAATATAACTAAAGCACGAAATAAATGATATTTCCTTATCATGAATGTTTTTTTTTTATATATTCTGTTCAGTAAAATCTATCTATTTAAAATATTACCAACTTTACAATTAGGTTTAAGTTATGTCACGTTTGAGGGAGAAGGCTCCTGTCTGCATCTAGTCCTCACAGCTACCCTCACCTGAGGGGTGTCCCCCTAGCCCCAGTGGTTAGGTTAGGTTAGGTTAGGTTAGGTTAGGTTGGGTTAGGTTAGGTTAAGTTAGGCTAGGATGGGATTTTACTGTTTCATACAATCCATTAGTTAAGGCACTGGTCAGGCTGTCATGGTCAATTCACTCTTTGATTGTCCAGAACGCGAATTTAAATTTTCCCCGATCACTATTTCGTGATTTAACTGAAACAGCTTGCCAACGTGTGAAGAGTCCAGTCAATTCGCGAAATAGCCAGTTCCGGGCATTTACCATCACATATACACGTACTAACTGTCAAGCTAGTATAATCTGGGTTGCCTGGGGCTTGAGCCCCTTCCCTCTGTATTGAAAGTGGTATTTAAATTCCTTTTAAGTAAATACGAATACATTTTCTTATAAATTTTAACTAAAACATAATCATTACTATCATAATTACAATTATTAACAAATGCAGAACGCTCTAATGTGTAATAAGAAGCCGTTAAAAGCCAACAATATATTTAGCAACTCATTCAAGGAATTGGTAGTGAGTCAATCATATTTCATTTGTGTAAGTTAAATGTATAATATTTACCGATTTTTTTCCCCCTTTTGGCTCAACATAGAAACCATCTCACGTATCCTCTTAGTTTGGGAGCATTACAAGTGACATGCTAATTTCCGTCAGACAAGCCACAAACTCAATGAAGTTAGTTTATTTAAATCGATGTTAAATTTAGTGAATATCTCTGTACTTCGTGTTGTATTAACAAATCATGTATTCATACAATATACTTCCCGGTATAAAACAGAAATGCAATAATAAAGTATAGTCTCAAGTTGATTATAATGCAAATTTATACGGTTTTGTAAGATTTATGAGCGTAGAACCCAAGAATATGTCAGTTTTTACGTAGGCAAAGTTCTATGACTTACTTTGGTAGACAGTTGTTTAAAGTTATCACAATGTCTCTTGTTCAGTAAAACCTAATTAATGCGTCATAGACTAATACAAAACTCATTTAACTGGGACACAATGTACGCAGGCCATATTTTAAATATTCAAAGTTGAAAAAAATATATGTTGACTCTTCCCCTCCTGGGTCGATAATAGCCTCAGGATCCTAAGGTTTCATTTCACCTTAGAGGGAGTGTTCAAACTCTTAGATTGTCAATTAGATATTATTCATTATTTACCCATTTACAAACATTTATCGGGTGACCTGGTGGTCTAGGGGTAAGGTGTCAGACTTCTATGCTGGCGTCCGAGGTTCAATCCTCGGTCTCGGCACAGATTTATCTGATTACCAAACCCTTCCTTCACCTCTGACAAGACATCTTGTGAATGTGAGGAATGCCAGGTCTCCACCGTGGTTCGGATTCCACGTTAAACTGTAGGTCCTTCATTTCATCTCACAATCACCCTACCATTACACATTAGCGTACGTGCGTATAACCCGAACGGGTAGTAATACGCGGTGCTAATAATAATAATAATAATAATAATAATACAAACATTTATCAAATGTGTATTTTATTAAAAATCAAACAAAATACCTTTAATTCACAAACAATCTAATAAAATACTTAACTAATCTTCCACCTTGACGTATTATCTGTCTGTAAGTTACAATTTTTGTTAGCGCCTTATCTTATTAATCGTCCGGGTATCCATATATATATATATAATTTTTAACGATGTTTAGGATGAGGAAGGTTGAACTTAGAGAAAGTGAACACGCATTTTCATTGAGATTTGTAAAACCATTCAGGGAAAAATATCCTTAATACACCCAACCGGGATTCGAAACTATATACCATTGATCACCGGCAGTACAGTTTACTGATAGAATTACGCCTTAGATTATGCATCAACAAAAATGGGCCAATTAACATAATAATAATTGCAGTAATAGGGTAGGGACAAAGAAATTGAATTTATAAATTATTTATCTGCATTTTGTATGAGGGTGAGTGGGTTATTTTGAGTTAAAAACAACTTCAGTACACCTTCCTGTGTTTTGAACAAGGACCTTCCTGTTATCAGCATACGGACAGATTAGCTTTATATTTAGTCCAAATACTCTCCATGCGTATTTGCCCGCTCTTTTTTCTCTTTTAAAGAGATAATATAGTAACGCTTGTATATATATATATAATATTGTGTGTGTGTGTGAGAGAGAGAGATATATATATTTTATTGATATATATACGTTATTATCTTCCCTTTCTAAAAGAGAAATCATTGCGGTGAAATCGGCTTTATATATATATATATATATACACACACACCTCAATTGTATTACGAATGACACTGACAGGTAGGAAGAGCTACTAGATATATTTTAACGTATTAACATATCAAGCCATGGAATATGCAGCTATCACGTTGATGGATAATAACAGTAACTATAATAATAAACAAATAACAGAGTAAAATATTTTCAATGGTAACGGAAGAAAATAAGTTTATATTATCTAAGTGTATGGCAATCTATGTAAGTGCTTGTGTCTGATTCTTGCAAGTTTTGAACAAATTAATTATCTGGTTAGAAAAACAACAAAGCCCCTTTCACACGTTGTGATTGGCCGGGAAATAGTCGGCCAGATAACGGGTATCAGTCGGATTCTACCTCGACTGCTGTCCGATGTCAGCTGGGCACCAGAGTGTAGTCTCTCATTGTTTTAAATGGGCATATTTACACAAGCCGGTATTTAGTTGTACGACACCCTCCCGAGTGAACACAGGTCAGTATTTAGTTGTCCGACACCCTCCCGAGTGAACACAGGCCAGTATTTAGTTGTCCGACACCCTCCCGAGTGAACACAGGCCGGTATTCAGTCGTCCGACACCCTCCCGAGCGGACACACGTGATATGCGGTTGGCGGTAGAGTTTCATATGAAAATGAGAGATATAGATGTAGATACTGAAATACTGATTTGAATCACGGCGTGTGTTGTGGTACAAAACTTTAGAAAGTTGTATCGACCGGAACAAGACGAAAAAAATGCACGTAGAGAAGTTTGTGTACATTTAAATGAAAATATTCCGTCTCATTTATACAGAAAATTCAATTCATCTATGGATTTGATTATTAGGTTTTAAGAATAAGAACTTGGTTGGGGAGAATGATAAAATGTATCAGGCTTAGAGGGGGTGAACGAGAGAAGTTAAGTGCACTACTTTACTAAAATACTTGCCGTCCGGCAAGAATCGGAGTAAAGTCGGATGATTATCTTACCCGGACGATTTTCGGTTGGCTGATATCGGTGGACCGAAGGTTTGAACGTGTGAATTGAGCCAAAGTATTTCTTGTTAAAGTTAATTCCCTGCAAGGTGAGCTTGAAACTGATGTTTGATCTTGATTCTGGTTCCCAAGCTGGTACCGGAAGTCTAATAATTAGAAAACAATATTATATATTTGTTTGTATAATACATATTTTTAGATACTTCTTAATTTTTTCATTGATGTTTATTTAAAAAAAAAATAATGAAATTCTCAAACAAGGTAAGCTGTCCCCACTTTAAATTTTAATACGACAAAGTACTAATATTTTACATTTAATATTTAAAATTATTATTACTATTATAAGAACCACGTCTTACTACCCATTCGGGAAATTCGCACTTACGCTAATGTGTAATGGTAGGGTGATTGTGAGATGAAATGGAGGACCTACAGTTTAACGTGTAATCCGAAACACGGTGGAGGCCTGTCATATCATTTAACAGATTTAACACCTTTATACTTATTATTATTTTAAGAGCCCCTAGCTAGTGTGATACCCGCTTTGACCAATAACTATAATTTTACATATCAGGAATAAAATTAATACCCGTTTTAACAAGTGATTCTTGCTGTAAGGATATCTAAATAGATTTATACCCCTTTTAAGTAGTAATAATTTATATTGTACAACCTACTTACGATTGTGATACCAGTTTTAACCAGTGATTCTCGTTGCATGGAGAGCTAGATACAATTACACCATTTTCAACCGGGGATTATCAATGTACGAAACAGTAACTAAAGTAATAATCATTTTAACCAGTGATTCTCGTAAGAACACTTAGAAATATTTATATCCTCTTTAAATAACGATTATTATTGTGCAAACTACTAAATATAGTAATACCTGTTTTAACCAGTGTTTCACATTGTGTGACGCTACCAACCTAAGTAACACCCGCTAAAGAACATAACTTAACCCAATACCCAATGTAACATTTGACTGTCAACAATGAGTTAATTTGTACAGATTTCACTTTTAGTGACCCTTACGGGTATCTATGAACACGGCTGTATTCGTGTATGCACAGATGTGTCTACAAAGTGGTTTAGAAATATATCTATGGTTATTTAATTTGTATTAAAAAAGTGAATCAACAATAATAATTCTAGGTCCTAGGAAAACTATATTAAAACACAAGTATCATGTAAAATAATATGTAAAGAAAGCTATGAATACTAAGTGTTTAATATTTAAATACCGGTAGTTAGAGGAAGAAGTGTTAATATTAAAAAAAAATCATGCATTTCCATGTTCCATGTGAAACCATTATTTATATGCCAAAAGATGGATGCAAGTTACTATAATACCCATTTTCAAAAAGCGAGATATAACAGAGTGTAATAACTACTAAAAATATGCTATAAAATAATATATAGCATTATTTTGATAAGACTGAAACCATATACAGAAGAAAGAGTCACGTTTCATCATTGTAGATTGCAACGAAATAGATAATTAACTGATCACATTTTTACTATTTAACAATTATTATAAAATAAATGGTACCGTGCACCGCACAGACTTTCTCATTCTTCTGTCATACTATAGAGATATTTAGTAAAAATTAGTAACATTTGTGAAACCAAATGATAAACATTGAAGCAGAAACACTACAATGAATTGTAGCGGTTGTGGACTAAACGTTTGAGGCCTACTTACCACGAACAATCTCTCCGAGTAGCTTTCTTGGCGTGATTATTTGGACGTCCGGCATGAGCAGCCCAAAAAGGCTGTGGATAAACATAAACTACACTAAACAGGCAGCACTGGATCTACGAGAGATTGGCTCGACACCACGTGATATAACCCTCATATCTTTCTCTCACATCTATTTTGATATTCTCACTGGTTCTTGTCATCCTGTTTGATTATTTATTACCTTTCAAGGGTATGAAGCGAGGAGACAATGCCTGACACTAAAGATAGACTTGGTTTTAAACGGCTATGGGGGCAATATTTCTGGTAAATATCGTTTATTAGCACCACACGCAACGATACTTAAGATAGTGAGGTCATCACTGGATAGTTTGCACTTAATGATTATTTGTGTGAGGGGCGTTATATCGGTATCAATCGTATTAATTTTTTTTTTGCACTTAACGCAACTATTGTTGAGACGGTGATGTCACCTTTGATTTGTTTGCACGCCTTGATTAGTTGTTTAAGGGATCGTAATGCCCTCTTTAATCCAGTTAATTTAGGTAATTCTTGTGCTTAACACATTTTATGTTAGTCGTTGCTATCTTCATAGAGTTTTTACTATACGGGCTTACACTAAGACTAGTTTGAGAGAATAGAAACATATCTGTCCACCAAAGAACATAATTAATTTAAATTGTCAAAAACCGACATAAAATATCAATATATTTACTAAGAGTTCAGAATACAATAATTTCATATGAAATATTCCAAATAAATTATTATAATTTTCAACTTTACTTCAACTTTAAAATAAAAAATAGTTTATTTTGGATCTCAAATAGTTGTGGGGTTATGATCAAAATTGGAGATCTGTGTGTGTCAAGTACTTTTAGAATAATTTTCATAGGAAGAAGAGAACCGCCACATTGTCTGTAAAGTTAAACAATAAAATGTATGTATCTATAATTTATTCAAAATCGTGAGAGTGGATTTGGAGCAAATCAATTAATTTCTACAATAAACTACTCTTAATTTCTATGGTCGGACATGTACTTTCAAAAATCCCTTTAAGGAACCCGTTGAAAACGCTAGATACCAAGTTTCATATCATCGGCATCATGATCTAGGCTCAAGGCCAACACACAAACAAATATACAGACGAACGACATTACGGAAGCAACTCTTGGATGAGTTTTCCCAATATCTTCATGTCTTACGACCTACGTCACCTTTGACTGTTAAAAGGCCCCAAAGGCTTTCTAGATTTTCTCTTCTTTGGAACTTGACTGTTCTTATGGGAAGAGGATGTTAAGTATTTATTACTTTTTATTTTATTATTAGTGACCTGGCGGTCTAGGGGTAAGGTGTCAGACTTCTGTACTGGCGGCCCGGGTTCAATCCTCGGTCCTGGCACAGACTTATCTGATTACCAAACCCTTCCTTCACCTTTGACAAGACATCTTGTGAATGTGGGGAATGTCAGGCCTCCACCGTGGTTCGGATCCCACGTTAAACTGTAGGTCCTCCATTTCATCTCACAATCACCCTACCATTACACATTAGCGTAAGTG
>CABFOV010001677.1:0-25535 GCA_902141375.1 Timema poppense | reverse complement strand
TTCCACGTTAAACTGTAGGTCCTCCATTTCATCTCACAATCACCCTACCATTACACATAAGCGTAAGTGCGTATAACCCAAACGGGTAGTAAGGGCCAGTTTCATAGTCAAATTTAGTACGCCTCAAGTGCGCGCTACACTAAGTAGATGACGACACCTACCTAAACCAGAATGGAATGGGCCAGTTTCCTATGCGAGAACAGCCCATTCCATTCTGGTTTAGGTAGGTGTCGTCTTGTACTTAGTATAGCTCCGCACTTGAGGCGTACTAAATTTGACTATGAAACTGGCCCTAAAACGCGGTGCTAATAATAATAATAATAATAATAATAATAATAATAATAATAATAATAATAATGTTAATGTAAAGCGTATGTGTCGATGAATTGTATCGTGTCAAGACACAGCGTTATAATTTGAAAACATCCACCTTGACAATGATCTAAAATACATGTTTATCCACTAGGAAATACATATGTTGGTAATCAGATGTTTTAAGTTAGCTTTGCAATGCATTATGGGCCAACATACAGCCTTTGAATTGCTTCACTACTCAAGCTTATTCTGCTCTATTTTCATCTAACGTGTGAACCATGATCTACCCTTGGAGCGACAATAGGACAGGCGTAATATCCTTGCGCTACATCTGGGGTCAAAAAGTTGACCGTAAACTTCCATTGAGCAATTTACCTCACAAACAGAATCCACGTTTACATGAGAACGTGAATAGCAAAAACTCATATAGGGAGGTTCATTTCTGATAAAAATAAAACATAATTTGTACGACTGTAATAATCACAACTCACAATGTATTATTATATTTCATCCTAAAATATAATTACGTCATGTCTTCACAATCTTCTGGCAATATGGAAATTATTACATATATAATTAATAATACTTAGCACCGCGTCTTACTACCCTTTCGGACTATACGCATAAGTACTAATTACGATAATGTGTTAGGAATTATAAAGGTTGAATATAGAGGAAGTAAACCCGCATTTGCGTAGAGGAAGAGTGGAAGAGCATTTAGGAAAATTGACCCTCAGTTCACCTGAGTAAGTTTTGAACCTTGATCTACCCGTTCTCGGCAGTCTAGCTCACCACGAGACCAGTGAGTTAGCAAACTACTCCACCGAGGACCATTGTTTTAAAACGCGGGATTATAGTTCTCAATAAGATTCGCTGGAGTTTATATTTTCGATCGTCGATGATTTCCTATTCTCCTTACAGAACAACGACAAACGTCTGTTGTCGAATGTTCAAGGCCATCAATCTTGCAATAGACTGGTCTGACGATGATCGGGAGTCTTTAGGTTTGAATCATGATCGGATGAGCTAAGGGAAATGTCTAATACATTCCTCCATGCAAAATTTATACATTTATTTTAAATTTAACCTAGCTAATTTCCAACAAATTAACGTAATTAGTGCAAGTGAATAAAGTTGCTAAAAAAATTTTTTTAATTAAAAGATATGGAAGGTCTTTCAATGAAATACTTAGCTTTTATAAAAATAAAAATGTATTTACCTAGAAAATACTTAATATTATAACTAAAATAAACCTTATCTCTGAACACGCGGACTATACGAGAAGATTCCCAGGTCTAGTCGGGGTTTAAGTCCCAGATGAGTGTACTCAGAGTGTTTTATTCTTCATGGATTCCTCCTCTCTCTTTAGGTAAACATGGATAGATTTCCAGTAAATAATACCGCCTTCATAGCTACCTCAATTATAGACATTAAAAAGCTTTGTAAATAATGTGAAGGGTGAATCCCCCGATTGTAGCTCTTTTTTGTATTAAAATAGAAACTTTACTTAAAAACAAGTATTTTTGTTAAATTAAATAATATATTATGTCACAGAAACACTCCATTAAAGTCCATAGTTGTAATAACACACAATGTTCCAGAAAAAATGAGGAAAAAGGAAAAGCTGTGTCCATCAAGAGCGTAATAATTAATTTTATATTTAAAAGTACCCTACTCCATAAAATTATGTATGTTTGGTTGGAGATCAATTTTTTTAAATACAAATAATTTTAAACTTATAATATTTTAATTTTAATAGCACTAGAATTTTAGAACATTAAGTTATTTCATAAATCAAATAGTTTCGAAGATATCAAAATGGTTAATTGCTGCTAACCGTCAAAGTCTTTTATTCGAAAATTAAAAATTGACACTTAATTTGTAGTGTTAGACAGTGTTTAGGTAAAATATGTAATTAAAATAATTAAAAATGAATTTGAGAATCTCTTGTTTTTTCTCTCTTTGCCCTTCACTAAACAATTATCCTTACAATTAATTACAAAAATCCCTCAGGGATACATTATAAAGTCCTTAAATACCAAGTTTTGGTATGATTGGGGGAATAGTTTCTTCTTTCTTTAGTTTTAGGAGTTAATGGAACGTAGACATTTACAAAATTCTTGAAAACTATTTTTTTACGATAGTAATACTTCTCTCATCGATGTATCGAGAGAAAGTAAAAATAGATAAAGGAATAGCCGATAAATGAGATGTTACACACACATTTATAAATATGCCCTTATTCCTTTTTGAGCCAGTTATTTTGAAAATAACTAATGGAGGTTGAGCTACATCCCTATATTATGTCACAGAAACACTCCATTAAAGTCCATAGTTGTAATAACGCACAATGTTCCAGAAACAATGAGGAAAAGGGAAAAGCTGTGTCCATCAAGAGCGTAATAATATATTTCATATTAAAAGTACCCTACTCCATAAAATTATGTATGTTTGGTTGGAGATCAATTTTTTTTATATACAAATATGTTTCAACTTATAATATTTTAATTTTAATAGCACTAGATGTCTATAACAATAAGTTATTTCATTAATCAAATAGTTTCGAAAATATGATCAAAATTGTAAATTGCTGCTAACCGTCAAAGTCTTTTATTCTAAAATTAAAAATTGACACTTAATTTGTAGTGTTAGACAGTGTTTAGGTAAAATATGTAATCAAAATAATTAAAGAGGATTTAGAGAATCTCTCGTTTTTTCTCCCTTTGCCCTTCACTAAACAATTACCCTTACAATTAATTACAAAAATCCCTCAGGGATACATTATGAAGTCCTTAGATACCAAGTTTTGGTATGATTGGGAGAATAGTTTCTTCTCTAGTAGAAGATTCATAAATATGGCATAGAACGGGACCACTTTCTTTAGTTTTAGGAGTTAATGGAACGTAGACATTTACCAAATTCTTGAAAACTATTTTTTTACTGTATTAATACTTCTCTCATCGATGTATCGAGAGAAAGTAAAAATAGATAAAGGAATAGCCGATAACTGAGATGTTACTACACACACATTTATAAATATGCCCTTATTCCTTTTTGAGCCAGTTATTTTGAAAATAACTAATGGAGGTTGAGCTACATCCCTTCAGGCAGTCAGCCACCCCACTTAAGTGACGAAGTCATTTTGAGATCCAACTCACTCCTTCTACAATCTCCTTTCCCTGAAAATCGTTATCCCCCTTTCCAACACCTCCTCACCCGTAACAGCTGATAGCTCTCCGGAAGATGGGGTAGCATATTGCGCTCCTACCCTCCTTGTAGACACGGTCTGGTTCAATAAGCGTGTCTTATTATTGAATACTTGTTGAATTCTTCCACGTTGTTTAAGACCAGGCCAACATTAGGGGCTGGCACCAATATGTCGGCCATAACTCATCTCCTGTCTCCTTACTCCGTATTATTCATAACTTACACTGTTTAATACCGGTAATTTCAGGTAATAGTTTATTTATCATAGGAGTTTTACACTCGCAAAACTGTTGAGTTTAGTAGTTAAGACCCGTTTCTTTGGTCATATGGCCAAACACTTCACTATCTTTTAATATAGAACTCCTATGATTGGAGGTCACGGTTTTAATCCGGCTCGGGTGTAATAAGGGTGGCTCACTTTAAATAGTTTCACACGTTTACTCTGCAATAATGATTGTATATTTTACCTAAAGATATAATTTCCTCATCCCCAAAATTTTTGCGAAATTAATGTGTGCGCACAACCCTAACGGGTAATAAGTCGATTTGAAAAAGTTATAGTTCAGAGTATTTAACTTGAATTTTATCAACAGATCGATCATATTATCAACTGAACTTACAGACAAAATTAATTTTGGAACAAGCACACCAGTGATTCTTAAGGGCGTTAATTCATCACTCTGAAAAGAGAAGACCAAATTTAACCAATTTTCGGCCATGCTGGGAGATAAACTCAAGATCTCTAGCTCTAAAAGAAAGGTGCTACTGATTGAATTATGGTTTAATACTGTGCTTACTACAAAATATACTTTTATTTAGGGTTTTCATAATCGACAAATACTACCTTAGGCGAAGGGTAAAGGAGGGCGAACCAACGTTTGCCTCGAGAGTTTGATGTAAAATCATACCGTTTGTTTGATACAACCGATCCGAGTGAAACCTCGAGCTTAAGGTAACGTGATTATTCTTTTAAAAATTTTGGGGATTGAAATATTTAATAGGTTAATTAGTTGGCTCTCAACCAAAATTGTAACACACATTATACACAACAGGACACAACACATTTTATTTTAGACTATGGCCACAATTTTTGGGCCAAGTTCTAAAAACATTTAGAAATTGAACAATTTGTCATTTTTGGAGTTACAAGAGTAGAAAGTGGTAACATTTGATAAGAAACAGTTTAGCTAAAAGGGAAATGTCCTAACAATATGGATAGATGCCCTTGGCATAAATTACAGTAATATGTGTGGCAAATTAAATTAAATACATAAAAACGAGAAATATTTTATTAACTTTAACCAAAAACTTGTTTTCAATTATAAAATCTACAAAATACTGAAGATAGTTTATGCTCTCTTCCAAACGACCTTAATATACCAAATAAAACCAAATGTTTTAAAATAGTACTATTTATTTTTAATGACAAATATTCTAACCTATTTTTATCCTTATATATTCGCATAGTTAATAGACAAAAATTGTTTTTCTTTAAACTCTTTCAATAAATCCTAAGCTTTATTTAATTTAAAGATAGTAGTTTGTTCATACAAAACATGTATGCATTTTAATAGTTCTTATCCCAGAAAACAACAAGAATATAAAATTTAAAATAAATCAATAGTTTGTACAAACCATTTCTTAAGACAACAGAGGGACCAATAAAGTAATTGAAAACTCATAATGTCTAATCTAGGTCAAAAACATGTACACTCCGTCGTAATTGTAAGATAGCAACTTATTGGCTCAGGCCTCACCGGATGCTATACCACCACACATGACTGTAGAGTAGTTTGCCTAGCTACGCCAAAAGCTGAAGTTAGAGAAGGCCTTAAGACATTAAATTATTTCTCGACTGTTGGGAAGGAGTGATGGGGGAGGGGTTATGTCTTCTAGCGATGTCCAAAAGGTTTTATTTACAAAATTAATTTTACTTTATTGTTCTGATAATGATAAAATCAATAATAATTAGTTACATACTTTGTTTGCTCTCATTAACATATAGGCTGGCATTTTTTTAGATATTAAATGTTTAACCACGTCAAACATTATTATGGCAGTGCTACCAATATTGATTGGTTTTATATGGTAACATAAAGCAAAACATCCACTTTTCAGAATCGTCATTACTATGTATAGCAAATTATAAATGTATTAAAGATTAATTATTTTATTCTATTCTACATATATAACGCAAATAACAAATCAACTATGAGAGATTTTTACTTTATTTGTATAAACTGTATTAAAAAATACTTATATAAATTACGGGTCCCAATCCTGATTTAAAATATTTTATATATTATTTCCGGTTTAAATAAATACAAATTTAATAAAATCTTATCCTTTGGAAATATTTTAGTTATAAAAGTGAATTTATTTGTTTCTTCAAAGCTATTATGGCTGTGTACTACTTTGTGGGACCATAGTGATTCCATACTTGATTTAATGTTACCATAACGGCCACAATATAACTATTAGTAAAAGGATTTGTTAAATATTTTGATTGAGAAAAATTATGTATTATTAAAATTTACGTTGATTGTAATATTTAAATAAATTTAAAATATTTTACTAACTGTGTTCTTTTATTTCAAACCTATTTTCTTTACTAAATCAAATCCAAACAATAAAACTGGCCATGTCTTAGACAACTATTAATACAAAATCATCGTTAGTAGGTTTAAATAATAGAAAAGCATGGAAAAATAATGTATTTTTTTATACGAACTTAAAACTATTTTATATAATATTTCTGCTTTTTTAAGTTTTGGAATGTAAATATCTTTAAGTAAAAACATATTGTAGTTCAGTACTATTTTTAAGAATGTCTGTCTGTTGGAAAATATACCTGGAACTTCATTACCGAGTGTGGTGCATTTATTTCTAATCATTAGGATATCTGTTAAATGAGGATCTCACATACATAGTCAGGGTTTGAGTCTCCGTTAAAGATACGGCCGGATTTATTTATGTCTGTAACTTAGGATCTCTGGAACCACTTAACCGACTGCGGTAAGGTGTTTGCTTTTATACTGGACCAAATATCCAGGAAGATTATAGTACCGTTAGTGTATAATCAGGTGTTTCGATGTGAGTCCCGGTGAAGGTACAGCTGATTGTTTGTATACATGGACTCACATACTTACTGTGAGGTAGTATTTATTATTCTGTAGAGTATTTATCCAGGTATTTTTAAGTGTAATAATTGTACTCGGTTATTTTGGTGTGAGTCCCATATATATATGGAACCACTTAACCGATTGCGATGTAGGTTTATTTTTAAATTTTTATCCAATCATGTTTTAGCATGATATAATCTTGTTTTGCGTTGTGAGTCTCAATGAAGGACCAGGCGAATATTTGTGTATACCTCTGGAACAACAGACATATTCCGTAGTTAATCATATTGTGTAGGATATCAACCAGGAAAATTGTAGCATGGTAGACTTATGTTTTTGGGTTCGAATCCTTGTAAAAGTTTCGGATTGATGTTGTATGTATGTTATCTAAGATATTTATAACCACATAAGCGATTGCAGTGCAGTTTTGTTTCAATTATGTAGATTTTATATACAGGCAGGTTTTAACATTAGTTTAATCAGGTGTTTTGATGTGAGTTCCTGGAACTGCTGACAGGCCTAGCTATAATGTGTTTTGTGGGTCAGCCGGAAGGTATAATTCCTTTCTTCCTAGAAAGGGATAGTATAGTCCTGTGTTAACTATAGGAGAATAATAATATATAACATAATATTATCTATTTCAACCATATTTACTACTCATCTGGACAACACGCCTAAAATAATTACTGTCGGATAGTGATGAAAATGGTATAAATTAAAGAGGAAGTAGCCACATTTGCTTGGAGGGAAGAGAGGAAACAATTTAGAAAAACGTGCTTTAATATTCCAGGCCAGGATTAGAACCATGTTTCATCCATCACTGAAATTGGACCATATGAGATTTTTTTGTCCGTATGACTACCGATGAAGTATAACATATATTATTTACCGTATTTCCTATAATATTTATTTTACTTTGTAATTCTTTTAAATATAATGTATTAAGTATTTTATTTTTTGTGTGTATCGAGCAGATATCCTAGTGGTTTCATTTTAAGTTCAATCAATAATGTCTTTACCACAATGAGATTATCTAAAACTCTCAAACAAGCCCAGGTGGCGTAGTTAGCTAACGCACTAGCTTCCTGTTGAGCTAAACTGTTCTAATCTCGCTCGGGTGAACTGGGGTGGTTTTTCCTAAATAATTTTTCACTCTCCCTCCACGAAAATACGGATTCACTTCCTCTAAATTCAACCTTCCCAATTCCTAACCCATTACATTAATTAGAACTAAGGTGTATTACCAGAACGGGTAGTAAGACGCTGTGCTAAAAAGACAAAAAAAAAAAAATCTCAACAATTGCTCTAAACCCTCTTTCCTTGTCCTATTGAATTAAGATTGACTATATGAAGGTTCCCTAAGAAACAGTGAAGTTTTCCTGGCACTCAAACATATTAATAAATAGTTAGTTCTGTGTGTGCTAGCTGGCCGTGAATGTCCGCTTATAGATTAAAATAGTTAAATGGCGCCTGTCTAAAAGGAGGGTTGGAACACATTATTTAGTTTAACAAGTCATGTTCTAGCAAAATACTGACAGTTTATAATACAGTTAAAATTCATACATCTTCTATAAACATTTATGTTTTCCAGTAAGCCAACCGTTATTACTCCTTCAAAGATAAGTTCAAGAACAAACAAATGATCTATTTTATAATCTTCTCTACTACTTATATATCTCATACTCTTCAAATAATTATGGGTAACTTATTATTATTATTATGAATACTTTTTAAACTAAGAATCCTACAATAGCACGATTTACAGATTTATTTAACGTCAAGATAGTACAACCGCTTAGCTCTATCAATAGCGTGTTTCTCTATTAAACTAAGGACCAATAGTTTGATTCTTGACATCTTGGAAATTTTATTTTTAGCTAAACGTTTGCTTCCCCTTTCAAAATGGTAAGCTAATGGACGGGGATGATGTGTCTTTTCAAGTTTTAAGATAATATCAATGTCTTGTGTTGATTCTATCAGTCGGTTCAGAAAGTGCACGTCAGATACCTCAAATATATTCATAAAATGAAACCTTAGGATGCTACGTATCTCTCTAAGTGACATCGGTTTTAACTTATTGAAGAAAATAACAAAACTAAAGTGTACTCATTTATATAAAGTATAACCTTAACTTTAACTGGGAAACAAAATAGTTAGTAAAAAGATCAACAACATTTCTATGGCTTAATAATACGCGTTGTTTTGATGGTTTTAATTCTTTACGCATCTTTAATGTATGCATTATTAAGGATCAAGTGTGCACTTGCTGCAGGCTATTTTGATTTCGTGCCTAGGCTCAACATCCTCTTCTCGTTTATGCAGTCCTGTTCCATCTAAAGTTGTCAGCAGGAGGCGTTCATGAGTAGAAGTACTGAGTGAGAGTAATATAGAAGATAAATATTTCAAAATATATTCTTGGCATATAAATAGAATCATTTTTACTGTAAAAAATATATGTTTTTAAATATTCCTTTTTTCAGTGTTTTTCCAACTTTTTGTTTAAAAAAATGATAATATAATATGTATACTATTATATTAAAATATTTTATATATATATTTGAGGCCCTCATGATAAATAAAATCTTTTCAGTAATACCTCGCATAATTGGGTAAAAATAATAATAATAAAACGTAAACCTATTTTAATGACTTACAAATTCCGTTGTTCTTTCCTTTTTTCTTTTTCAAAATTGTTACCAACCCCATCATGTGGGCAAGATACATCCTAGATTTAGCTTTATATTTCTAACCGTTCAAATGTTGATATCTGTGTAGGACTGAAAATAGATATCTAATGTGAGTTTTTTTAATAGGAGATACATTCTTGGTACGGTACCCAAAAAAGAGTTGTGACTTTGAGTGTAACTTAACCCGCCTCGGTGGCGTAGTTGGCTAACGCGCTTGTCGTGTTGAGCTCAACCGCTGAGGACGGGGAGATCGAGGTTCAAATCTCGGTCGGGTGAACTGAGGGTGGTTTTTCCTAAATGGTTTTCCACTCTCCCTCCACGCAAATGAGGGTTCACTTCCTCTAATTCAACCTTCACAATTCCTAATCCATTAGAATAATTAGTACTTAAAGCGTATAATCGAACGGGTAGTAAGACGCGGGGCTAAATATTATTATTATAATGAGTGTAACTTACGCGTGTTTATTATTTTTAATTATATCATCATTTGTATAATTATATTATTACAGTTTAAAAACAATTCCATACTAACAATGTTTTATTCTCTTATAAGTTGTATTTTTGGTGTTTATGAGTATTTTAAATTGATTTGTATTAATGACTGAGATAAAACAAGTAAGCTACACGTTACTATTAGAATTAGTAGTAACTTAAACCATTATTTTTAGTCCACATTTTTATTTAATTAGATACATATTCGATACACCTTAATATGGGTAGGCCTACAATCAATTACAACAACAAGATGATAAATAAGTTATAATATTTATGATTGTGTCTAAAAAATTTACCAAAACATTTCGAAACATTGTCTTTGTACAAATTGATATCTTGGATCCTAACTATTAGTTAAAACCCAACCGAGGTTGATGGATTTTTCTTGAGCGTTAAAAATACGTAGCACAACTTCATTCAAAGGGGATGTATGGTCGTTGGTCCCCAAGTCTATTGTGGTATTTAAAACAACCCTGAAAGGTTGTAACATTACTGATTTGGACCCCTCTCATATATTAAAAAAGTCATGTATAAAGTATGTATGTAAAACATCCTTTCAATACTTCATCTATGGAGAATCACCTGCTTTTCAGAAATAACGTCAAAGAATTGCACAATTAAAACTTTTTTCTCTTTCAAAAATCAACTCCGCGGTATTTATCAAAAAAGCAAGTAACGCTAGCTCCCTCTACCCAATAGGAAGCTAGACTTCATAACATCTGTCGCCAGGAATCTTCCGATTTGTTGGTTCTGACACTGGTCACGAGAGGTCCAAGGGGCAAGGGGCAAGGGGGAGGTCATATACAAGCTGCTTGTGCATATTAACACACAGATAATAACAATATAAACAGAGAGTGCCAATACAAACTAAGATTGCCAGTCGAATAGATCTAACAAATTATTTACAGTTCCATTAGCATAGATATAGAAGTAGCAGTAATTCACAGCGCCTCAAACTGAAATCTGTAGATCGGCTAAGATGTATCATATAAACTTATCTCTTCAGTGCTGAAGATAAATAACGTTAAAAAATCGTGTGCAACATTACAGGTCTTTTTGAAATACATGGTGAAAGTTGTAATAAGGAAGCAGTTTAAACTATGATTATAAAATTCAATATGAAATATTATTGTGATAAAGATATTGAGAAAAAGAGTTTAGTGAGATATAAACACTTTTATTCAAATATATCTGTATAGATTAGTTAAAATGGATCATTATTGATTTTACATTTATGATTAGATATAAAATATAATTAAAACAACACATTAAAAATGTGAGTCAGGTCACACTACATTAACAAGTAAAAATATAACTCAATAAAATTAAAATAACATAATTAAACCATATAGACAAAATATCAATGACTAGGATAACAATAGTTGGTTGTCATATAATTGAAGGAGTAATTAGAAAAATAATCGAACTGTAAAGTTGACAAAATGTTGAATAAATGAACATTATTGAATTCTATTTCCTATCTGAATTCCCATGCTCCTTTACAGGCATGGTAGAGACGGCCATATTTTGGATTGTTACATGTTTCGGCACTCTACGGCGCCATCATCAGACATGAGACACTTCCTGTGTGAGTTGCTGCGTGGTTGTGTTGTTTGATATGTAGTATTTAGGAATCGTAAATGTTAATAATTAGTTTTACTATTGGCACTATACTTTTTAGTATGTAAAGTTTTATTAATTTCCTTTCTTTTGTATAAGGATTAAATTTGTCGTATAAAAGCAGCCAGTAACAATGGAAGGGGTACTACCAGTTCAGATGCCACCATCAAAGAGGAAACGGAGCAATATTATTGACTACAGTCTCTGTGTGTTTTGTCAAAAAAAAGTAAATTAATCACTTCTAGCTGAATCAAAATCCTTTAAAAAAACTACTATAAGCACAGCCAAACGAATTAATTTCGTAGACAAATAATTTGAATGTTCATATGAGTTACTTTTTGATACAGACGAACTTAAAGAAAAAGATGTTGTTGGTATTTATCTTATTTATAAACGGTGCACTCACTGGTTGCAACTAGCAAGTTTGGAAGCCAAATATTTAAAAAGCCAAGAAGCAATTTTCATCTTAAATGAACCTTCTACAAGTAACCCATGAACACCATTCACAAGAACATGTGGTGAATGAACAGAAAAAAATACAGTTTATTTCTGTAACTCAGCAAACTCCAGAGGATATAATTCTAAATGTGTCTTGACTCTAGACTTGGGTCTTTATAAGCCAGTCCAGCAACTAATTATGTCACGAGTTGACCTTCATCACCGTTGTATTGTGCAACCAGGCGAGCTGCACACAGTTTTTGCAATCATACGTGGAATTTTAATTTTCATTGATATAACTCTAATTCCTGACTTGTGGTCAGTGTTGTATGGTGATAACACAATCAGAAAAATCATTTCATGTAAGAAGTTCAGACGTGCGCTTATAGCACACATTCGTATCCTAGTCTCTCTGCAAGATTTCTATCTACAGTATTTCTTTGAAGAACATGAAAGATTAAACATTAGTGTTTAAAATGAAGTGCCAGAGCTACGAGCCAGATTCAATGAAACTGGCGCCCAATAATGACTTACTAATCTCATCTTGGCAATGCAGAAGTGTGATCTCTTAAACAAGATGAAAAAATTGATTAACAACAGGAAGAACTAAAACCAACATTACGAATGTTATGAAAATATATAAGAATGGTTGATTGTTTGTTACTGTTCTTGAGATCTGTCAGGACTGCTAACTGGGCTCTCCATCTTTCTTCACCAGAAGATTTCGTAAATACTTCTTTGCATTAGATTTGACAAATTATTCTGGAATGACCGATTGGTACCTTGTGATATGGGAACATTGAAAGAATCAGATCCAGATATTTGGCATGATTTCTAAAAAAGAAACTGGGTTGTAAATAAGTCTAACATACCATTTTGGGCTCTAGCTTGCATTAAAACATAAAAACAGAGCAATAAAAGTTTTGGGAGTACTGGTTAGAATAACACAGCAACCGAGTGCTCTCGCTTGATTTTTATTAACACCACCTGAGCTACAAAGGGTATCACGAGAAACACTGAGTATGTGTGGTAGATCATTCAAACCGGAAGCTATAAAGCACCATTTAAATTATGAAACCGCTGCTAAATCCCAAGATAAAGCCATTTAAATCCTATATGGTGAACTGGAGCGTATTGGAAATCCTTTTCAATTTGAGGGTCCCGAGTTAATGGACATAAAAAACAAAGGCTTTATTTAACGAGCAAATCACTTTTGATGTTAGACGAATTCAATCATTAAGACCAGGTTTGTATGAAGCATTCGAGTCAGATAGACATTTTGATTAATCAATCAGTCTATTAAGTCTCTAAAAAATAACAAACTATAATTATCTTCTGCCACCAACAAACAAATAAAAGTAAAGATTAATGGAACAATTACAAATTTGAATGCACATCATTACCTTTTTGCACGACTTTTGATTGTCGCACGATATTAACGAGAAATAGACCTACGTACAACCTTAAGGAAGTATTGAGTGTATGTTGTGCCTAGATCCATGTTAGCATAAGATGGAACAATGCATCAGTGCCCAGTTAAAACTAAACTAATTAATATCTTGAAGTCTGTTGTGGAACCCACTGCAAAAAACTCCTTAACATATGTTCAAGCGCACCAAGCCAATAGCTGGGTTTCAATAGTGGACAGAATGGGAGAATTGTGGGCTCTTGTAAAACCATCGCAGTGAAACCCTGAAAAGATCTTGCTGGTGTGTTCACCCAAAAGATCCAAAGGAAATACTGGCAATATGGAGAACTTCATTTTGTTTTCGACATATACTTAGACAAATTAATCAAGAACCTTACTATAAGTAAGAGGCTCCATAGAGGTGTAGCAACACAGTACAAAATATGTGACACCACTGAAATTTCAAGGATAAATATAAAAAAAACTACTGTCACACACTAGTACCAAAGATGAATTCACCCCCTACCTTGCACACAAAATGATATGTCATGCCAAGAAAGCAGCAAAAAAATGTTTTGTTTTGGGGCGTAATGAAGTTTCTGCTACACATTGCTGTTTGGATTGTTTAAAGAGTAGTCAAGAGGAATCTGACACAAAAAACCTACTACATGCCCTTAACGCCAAAGAGAGAGGTGTAGATACACTACTAGTGTTTGCACAAGACACAGATATTTTAATTTTACTAGAGAGACGCAATCCAAGACTTTCGGAAAACACATTCTTTGTGCCAACATCAGGTGAGGCAATATAATTACAAGATATATCTGTATCACTCGGAGCACTAAAAGCTTCAGCATTACCTGGATTTCACGCATTAACAGGTTGTGACTCACAGGAAATTTGTTTAGGAAGGGAAAGTTATCATATTGGAAATCATTTATTTCAGCTAGTGAAGAAAAACTTATAGCCTTTCAAAAGCTTGGTACCAGTGACTCAGTACATGAATAATTGAATATATTAATCGTGGAAATTAAAATTTATCTAAGATGATATCAAATAAACTTTTAAAACCAGGAAATATTTAGTAACTTTCTCTATAGGTCATTGTACTAATAATACATAATATATCATTTTAGAGTGTGTTCTTATTTTTATATTACATCTAGTTAAATATAAAATTAAACAATAATAATGTGTGAATTCAATCGTGAAACCATATTGTGAATGGAAACTGGCATTATAAAGTATCTCTGTTTACAAAGCATGTTTAGAACTGACCAATTAGTAAAGAAGCTATCAAAGTTTTGTAGGGGTGATCGGGGCTAGGGTGACTTTAAAACAGATAGATAAACGAATTGTGTGTATGTCAAATTACAAAAGGATTTTTCCATATTTAAATACTGAATGTAGTCTATCCACTTAAGGCGATTGGCCCTTTTCATTTGACGTGAAAATACAGAGCCGTGGGAACAGACGGTTAACTTTAAGAATTTGTGTTGTTTTTTCATTTTATTTTCGGAAACGATTTGTTCAAGAATAGATACATGTTGATTAAGTTATACTCTTTATATACACACCTCTATAATTTTAACAATGATAAAATATCGATAACATTGACATTTTTGATTATAAAACTTCCAGCTTCATAATAAAAAAATAAGAAAAAGTAACAATTAGTAAACATAGAATCATTATTATCTTAGAAAGGATGTTGAAAATATTAACATAAGACCTCACTCGTTCTCAAGAAAACTGATATTTCCAAATTTATGATTTTTCCTCAAGACATGTCCGGTAACTAGCGCCATCTACGGTATTGTTGATGCGGAAAGATACTTTCGTTGAATGTGAAGCCACGCCCCGCCTTTCACCCTCCCATCCACCATCCTTCAAAATGAGTTTTAGACTTGCTCTCGACAGGGCCAAGGGCCTTAAATGTGGTTACACGATTATCTCAAAATCAATTATAATGGGGTTCAATTTGATTCATATCCTTTATACTTTGTACTGTTTTTTAGCATCATACATATTAGAGCAGATGTTATTGGATGTACCCCTCTGCTCTACCATCAGCTTGAACAATCAAATAAACATTATTACGTGCATCAAAGAGTAGATAATTATGAAACTTTTTTAAATCCACAAATTACGATATTGCGGTAACACGTAATTAAATTTGGCCAATTTTGTATTTTTAAGCATGATTAATGGGAAATACTCAAATATAAATATCGTGTTATTAATAAATAATACTAAATATTTTTTGATGTAAGTTTAATTAAAATATACAATCTCTAATAACAAAAAGAGTTTTTTTGAATAGTGTTTATCCAAAATTATAAAGTTTATTTTATATTTCTGATGATCTCAAATATAGTTTGTGGTAATGGTTAATGATTTCAAATTATTTATTTCAATTTATTCTTCAGATTCACAATATATTGTTTAATAAAATAACTAATAAATCCCAAATACCATTGGTTAATAACAATTCATAGCTTCTAAGTTTCTTGGTTTTTAGATACCCGAATATGTAGAATCAATTTGAAATATGAGATTTGGTAGATTACAACTAACAGAAGATGTTAAACGGTTAAAAGTAAAGTATAATATAAACAAATTATTCATTGAAAATTTTTACTTACATCTGAGACAATAAATCTACATATGGTCTGACAGATCATGGTTTGGCTTATGGTTACATGAAAGTAGATCTGGTAACTTTTGATAACAATCACATACCTACACTCCTACAGTAGATCGGGTATAGTCTAATGTGACAGGCACACTGTGGGTATAGAAAAATAATCTAAGGTCCATACCCTAAAGATTCCCCAACTACTTATTTAAATTTTAAATTTTGTTGGTTAATTGAGTTTAAAGATGAACTTCCCAGTTGTTACACTACCTGAATCATTAGTTTAACACCTTTGAATTTTTTTAATACGCACATCTAAGTATACCTGAAAAGTGACACCCTTCTATTTTGCCTGGGTTTGTAACTACACACACAAAAGGCTACTGTGTTTAAGGCGTCAATATTTCTATATATAGCCATCTTCACTCATTTTGAATCAGTACAAACATAGATATTTATTTCAGATATCCGAAGATCACTAAAACTCAAAATATGTTTACCTAAATCTTAAGTGAAAGGGATAGGATAAAACCAAACCAAATATCACAAATAGAACACATTTTTCTGTAATCTATTAACTAACATTTAAATTTTCTGTTGTGTGCTGTTTGTATGCGGTTTAAATTCATATTTTTAATGTATACTTCTCAAGAGTATGCGTTTCTTCCACATTTGACCTCACACTGCACGTACTTTCATTAACGGTCCTAAAACCCGTAGCATTTATTTAATTGTCGGGCCCCTTTCTCAAAACTTGTCTTAGTCATTTTTAATATATCTTAGTTCTGTGCTAGAAACACTTTTAACAGCCTCAACGGTGGGTGGATTATTGTAATTGATGACTATAGCAGTTCCTAGAGTGACAGTTATAAGAGTCACAGATCCAGTAACTGAAGCAAAGTGATGGAAGAAGCTTTGAACACTGGTCATTGCCACACTCCTCCACGTCATGTCGGGAAAAGGAAGGACCGTAGAAGTAGCCTGTCATTCATTGCTTGCTGCAATCGTGTTATGAGTGTAGAGTGTGATGCAGTGAGTGTAAGCACTCAGATTTTTGTCATCCTATTATTAAATATTTTAATTTTTACCAAAATAAAAACTCTGGTAGAGAAAGAGTTTCCTCAAGTCTTAGTTTTTAGGTTTGTTAAAACCGAAGTAGATTCTTAATATTATACGAATTTTTAAAAATATATTAAAATGTATGTGGATGGGATCAGCATGTTCACTAGAACCGAATTCAATCAAATTGGAGTTGAGCAATGTTTATAGAGTATAGTAATAAAATTAAAGAATTATAGAAATTGAAAAATGACACCTGAACACGGGAATCGAACCTGGGACCTTTGGCTTAGTACGACAATACCTTAACCACTGAGATATCCAGGATTCGTCCCGTGTCCAGGGTCATTCTTCACTCATATTTTAAGGCAGAGTCTATGATGGACGTGCGGAAATCGTCGGCTACAAATGTGTGATTGAATTAAGATCACAAGCTATCAGATAACGCAGCCACCTTTGACTTGGTAGTAATTGTACAAGTGGCTGCAATAAGCCAACTACCCAGTCGATGGTGTCTGCATTATCCTCGTGATCCTCGATCTTATTTTCTTGGTACTGTAGACATCCTTTGTTTTCAGACATCCCAGATACATGAAATTCTTAATGTTTTCCAACTCCTGGTTTTCAATTTTGATTTTTAGCCTTTTTTTAAAAAAAATCACCATTACTTTTGACTCCTCAATATTGATCTTCTTGCATAGCTTCTCCCTAACTCCACCAGCCACCACGCCGGTCCATTATTTCATGCAACTCTTCTTTATTTCATGACAGCAATGCTGGACGGCCGCGTATCTTAGTGTGCCGATGATGTGCCCTCCAGTCTGGAAATTGCCACCTCCCTTCAGGGCTACCCTGAACAACTACGTGCCATGAGATGCACGGAAAATATCTATTTCGGAAATATAAACGGTTTTTTGCAAAATTCGTAAAAACTTCAATTTTGGGAGAAAGCTAGTTTTTTAGCTCTTTTATAATTTGATGACATACATATCATGAATAGTATGGGGAAACCTGCTTTTTGGAAACAACCAAGCTATGGATTACTTTAACTTTCTTAGACATAAGTAAATGCTCTTTTTGAGAAAATTATTTTGGTGGGGGGTGTCGTAGTTGATAGTTACTTTTGTGCCTGATTACATTTCTGGAAGTAGACTTTATTTTATATCTGTCCCGGCAAAGATTTATCTGATTACCAAACCCTTCCTTCACCTCTGACAAGACATCTTGTGAATCTGAGGAATGCCAGGCCTCCACCGTGGTTCGGATTCCACGTTAAACTGTAGGTCCTCCATTTCATCTCACAATCACCCTACCATTACACATTAGCGTAAGTGCGTATAACCCGAACGGGTAGTAAGACGCGGTGTAATAATAATAATAATAATAATAATAATAATAATAACGATTTTATATCTCTTTGTATGTTCTTGTAGGCAATGCCAGCAGGTGTGACACAAAGCTCTTACCTTGGATTAATTAAATAACTAAGACTTTTGGAATAGCTACAAGTGTTATATATGGTAAAATTCATCCTTCTACTAATAAGGTTATATTATTATATAGAACATTAATATATTTATCTGATTCCTCTTTGCAAGTGGTTGAAATAGTTGTTGTTACTTTATCAACGCAGTTGATGAAATCATCAAAGCCTTGTTTACTGTTAGCAGGCAATTACCCATTGTGTTGATTTAGACTGCCGAGGATGGAAAGATTGGGGTTCTATTCTGACTCGGGTGAACTGGGGGTGGTTTATCTTAATTGGTTTTACACTCTACCTCAATGAGAATGCGTGTTCACTTCCTCTATATTCAACCGTCCCAATTCCTAGCCCACTAGAAAAAATTAGTGATTAAACTTATAACCCTAAAGTGTAGTAGAACGAGCTGTAAAATAATAAATATCCCATTATGGATTGATGTTTAGTATTACATTCAACTATCAATCCCCCTCCGTCACCACGCTACCTGTATAATCTAAATATGTATTCTTTTAGTGTCATATAGATTGAGTTTTCATGTTGCTGAATAAAACTAAATATTTAATATTATCTCCTATGTTCTTCTTTATTTGGGGACACGGAAATGAATCCTGGGAAGGGAAAATACAATTTGGGAGTTATTGAGCAAGAAACAGACAACACACAGACAAGATTTCATGCTATATACTAGTATGATATATTATTATTATTATTATTATTAGCACCGCGTCTTACTACCCGTTCGGGTTATACGCACTTACACTAATGTGTAATGGTAGGGTGATTGTGAGATGAAATGAAGGACCTACAGTTTAACGTGGAATCCGAACCACGGTGGAGGCCTGGCATTCCCCACATTCACAAGATGTCTTGTCAGAGGTGAAGGAAGGGTTTGGTAATCTAGTAAGATATAACTTATACAAAAATAGTAAGTATATTATTCACATAATGTCTGGAAATCTACATCCAATCTGAACATAATCCATGTAAATGTATCGAATTGTACATTATTATTCTATTATCCTCTGATAACTACCTTGTACTACTTTGATTCAACTATTTCAAATACTAGTTTCGTTTCTTAATTTAACAACCAAGTGGCAGTAAAAAATCGATACAAGAAATATACGACACTTCTGTAAAAACATACACGACTCAGTTAAGAACGCATATTAAAATGTTCTCCACCGAAAATAATAATATTATATTGTTTAATTTATTGATCTCAGTGTTTGTTTATGCACCAACTATTTTTTCCCCGAGTCATTCACATTTATCTGCACTAATTGGTTGGAGATTTTGAAGGTAGCATTAAAGAGGAAATCTGATCTCAGCCTCGTGGATGGTAAGTGGAAAACTACAGGTAAGAAAAACGTATTGTACTAGTCTGGGGTTCTATCCTTGACATTATCAAAGGTAGACAACTCTAAATGAGCACAATATCTATTCCACAGGCCCAACCATGGGAGTTAGCAATGGTTACTACCATTCTACTCAGAAATACATATTAAAAAGTTTTATCCTAAAATAATTATTATAGTTCCGAGCTCTGAGAAGAAGTATTTATAGTCTTGGTCGCATGTTAGTACTTTTTAATTGCTCAATAGCATATAAAATTATACTATGTCTTAATCCGGAAGTTAAGTGATCTAGCTTTGATTGGTTTGTGAATTTTTCAATTATTCATACCGTCTCGAACATAGATCATCAAGCTATTCGAAGAATTAACATATTTTTTAAATTAGCTACAAATATTTACACTCTCACAAAAATTTTTACATCGAAATTATTATGAATCTTTCTTTACGTTTTAACCTAAAATATAGGACTTTACAATTCGATTTGTCACAATGTCTGTCTGTTTCTTAAGGCCACAGATCAAAACGGTTTGATAAATTTTATATTGACTTGATAGTTTTATATTATATGGCTTAGCATAGAACTCCTTTTATTCAGACCGTAACCCTTAACCATTTAATAATAGTTTATTAATAATTTTTTTTTAATTCCAAATTTTTCCAAATGACATTAACTATTTGTTTATTAATAGATAGCCAGGGAATGTTTGACCTTTCTAATATCATAAAATACTGTTTTTGTGTTAAAAAATTGTTTAAGAATATTTTAATATCAAATGTTTTCTGAAAATTTTATTTATCTAAAAAAAATTTTTAATGTTAAGATATATAGTATATGACGAATAGAACTGAATGTATCTACTTGTTTTAACGAAAAGAATGGTTTAAGTTACGTTTACGGATATTAAATTTTTATTTTAAAATATTTTGAAAAATAGTTCAACAAATTGGTTTGAAATTGATATCTGGTAAGTCTTAAATATTGTCCATAATTTTAAATATTAAAACATACAAAAGAATTTAATAGTTCATTGAAACCAAATTTAAAATTGTAATTAATTAACAATTTGTTTGTAATTGGTATACAGCGTGTATATCACATGATTAATAAAAAATATTATTTTTCAAAAACGTATTTTAATATTTAATTTAAAATCAATATGTGGTAATGATTTTTATTGATAAATAATAATATGTTTTTATTTTTACTCATTACAAAATATTTGTGTCTAGTTTTCAAATAAATAAATTCAAAACCTTAGCTCAGTCACCTTTGCGTGTCTGTCTACTGTGTTAAGGGTCCCGGTTTCAATTCCTTGCATAGCCGAAAATTTTATCATTGGTGAAATGTGAGCTTACCCTTTCACAGTGATAAATTAACGACAGGGGACCAGATGTCGTGTTAGTCTTAAGTTAGATCATAAGGTATATAAAGATACAACAGGCCTAGCATGCCAGTAGTGGAAAATATATGGCTTGAATAAAAAACTGACCCAGACAACATGCTGGAAACTGTAATAGATGTAAAGTAAAGCTAACAATTAATTATTAATAACACTTGACATTTGTAAAAAATATTTGAACAATTCTTTTTGAAGCTAATATACGAATTTTTTATTTCTTTTAAAAATATGATGTTTGTGTTTATCTGAGGAAAGCTTACTTAAGGGTAGTTAGAGAAATATTTTAAAACAGATTTCATTTAAGATATAATTCACTATATGAGAAATTTTGTGCGATAGTTTCGTACTATTCATTATTCTATCTATAAAAAAATAATTAAGAATGATTTACTAAGGACATATTTATATAAATTATTTATGTCTTTAAATCTTTTTATTAAAATGAATATTTTGGAAGTGTTTGACATGAAAAATTACTCATAATTTTTTTTAGCAATACACTTCACAAAGTTTCAGTTTAAGAGTACCTCAGCAGCACTAATTACCCTGAAAAGGCAGCCAGTTCCACCAGCCTCTTATTACACCAGTGTGAACACTTCAAGGCATTCATTTGACATGCATTTGGATGTAGTCACATGAGAGCGTTCTAGTGGATGGAATGTGTCGTGTTACCTAATAGAGGTCATAATGATCTTGTTAGCACTAGCAATGATCCGCCCAGGAAGTAAGACAGGATTATATTACGCAGTGGAGGATTACAATCTCACATGTATGTAAATTATTAGTACACGGCTCGGATTAATTACTCTCTGATATTTCAATTCAGATATTAAATGGTATTAGAGAACTAATAAACATTTAATAAAAAACTTTGTACTTAGGACCATGCATCATATACATAATATTTGGTGGTTCCTATTTAAGGATGTAGTCCTTTTTTTTACACACAACTTTGTGGTCACATGGTCTAAGGCATCACGCTCACAAGAGATGACGTGGCTGATGACAGGGATATTGGAATTTGAATCACGGCTTAAAAACTTCGGGTGTTATTTTCATTAATAGAATCCCCATATCGTGCCACCATGCAAACTCGTATACACTTCCTCTAAATTGAACCTGTCTAATATTATTATTATTATTATTATTATTATTAGCACCGCGTCTTACTACCCGTTCGGGTTGTACGCACTTACGCTAATATGTAATGGTAGGGTGATTGTGAGATGAAATGGAGGACCTACAGTTTAACGTGGAATCCGAACCACGGTGGAGGCCTGGCATTCCTCAGATTAACAAGATGTCTTGTCAGAGGTGAAGGAAGGGTTTGGTAATCAGATAATTTTATGCCGGGACCAGGGATTGAACCCCGGCTGCCAGCATAGAACCTGTCTAATACCTAGCCCATTAGTTAATATACGCTCATAACCAGAGCCTGTCGTAAGATGTGATATATGATACTTTGTACTAATTTGTGATAAAAAATATTAATTAATCAAGTCCAACAAATGGCTCAAAAATGGAATATGGATTACTTTATTATATATTATTATTTTCAAGCACAAAAACAAAGTAAACAATGATCTGTTTATTTTGTTCGCCCATCAAAGAGAAGTAAAGCTGGCCACCTAATTGAAAAACTTTCACTTAGAGGCGCAAAGTTTAAAATTGAATTTGTTGCTTTAAGAAGTAAAAGCATGGAAGCTCAATGAGAGCATAAAAAATGTTGACTTTCAAAACAAAATTGTGAAGTTTGGACTTTACATATTCAGAATATTGGAAAATTCAAGTCAAAATGTTTGGATAGTCAATCATAAAAAAATTATTTCTTTTAACACTGTGTCTTACGACCCATTTGGGCTATGCACCTACAAAATAATTAATCTAATATAATAAGGGTGATGACGGTTGAGTCTTGATTAAGTGTATCAGCATTTGAGTGGAGGGCGTGTGTAAAACCATTTAGAAAATATCATCCTCATTACACTTGACTGGGATTGAAATCCCAATATTCCTGTCATCGGTATCTCCACGGGAGAGAAACGCCTTAGACCATGCAGCCAACGGATTATTTAGAAGGAAAGACAATATATTGCTGTCAGTGTTTATAGTATCATAGAGTTCGAAAATGATAAATTGACTTCAGCTCTCTTAACTATAACATGTGATAGCTGAATATGATTATGTAAATATTATTATTGCCGTCTTAACAGGAGACTTTTGAAAAAATTATTGACTATATATATTTATTTATTTCTTTATTTAGTATCAGTCAAATATCGAGCTAGGTACTAAAATTTCCACCAGATATCATCATAGTTTTCCTTTGATATTTTTCTATTAAATAGACAGCTTTACTATATATACGTATATATATAACTATTTAAAAACTAGCACGGAATCTTTACGTGTGAAATTGTATATTTATGACGAGATAGACTTTGATCCTTAGAACTGAGAATACAAGTCATAGTAGAAAGCTGTAAAGTGGTAAGGAAACATAATATTTTCCTCTTTAAGACATAATATTGAAAATTAAGTCGTGAGACCAGTGGTAGGATGGTCTAAGGTTTCAAACTCACAATGGACTGGATTGCCATTGACGAGAACGTTAAATTTCAAATCTTGTTCACTATACATATTTTTATTTTTGTGAGTTTTCCGTTCTCTATCCACGCTAATATGATGAATAATTTCATCTAACTGACCTCCTCTTATCAGCCCCTCATTAGTGGTGATTTTACATTTGTGAATAATCGCTCTGTTTGTACAACTTCTCTCTATGTGAACGTGCGTGCATTTATTCTAGTTACCCTTCTCATAAATTACTAATGAGTGAAGTGTTTAAGAGCCCAGCCCGTCTCACCCCCAGATAACACTTAGCTTTAATGTTTGATATAAAAAAACCAGGAGTCACATTGTAGTGCAGTTTTCCGTTATCGGCATTGGAAAATAATACATTGACACCACTGAATACGTGTTTATATTATGAAGACTAAAAAACATATACATTTTAAAATAAAATTATTTTCCCTGATACCATTTTCATGGTCGTCAAATCAATAATAGAGGAACCACACTTTGATACTTTTTTCAGTTAAATAATATTATTGTTTATAATATTTATACCTATCGGATATAAAAATTATAATAATGTCATATTTATCTGATTAAAGTTAAGGCCACCACATTTTCTTACACTTAACGAAAGATACACTATTTAATTAATTTAATTTATTTTAAGTATTTAACGCAATATATCTGTAACAAATGATTATATTAGCACACGATTATATACTAGATCAGAGAGAGAATAGACATAACATCCACCAACAAGAACGATAATTAATCTCTTTGAGAAGGAAAAGCCACATTTTATCAATGATAGATTTTGTGGCCATGCCAGAAATCAAACACGGGGCCCTTGAATTAACGGACACGCTACCAACTGAGCTAATGTGTATAGACTCTTAAAACACATGATATAAAATAAACGACAAAGGATCGTAGTGCTGGACTATTCAATATAATAAAATTCCGGCCATGTTTGGTCAGGCTATGTGGGCTGCTACGCTATGTAAAGCTTATACTCTCCTTGCAAATAACTCTAGACTATAGTTAAAATGTTAGGAAAATAATTGTGATTAGAAGGAAACGCTAATGTAATGTGGCATTGTTGTGCCCTCGTATTGTTTTACACCGGGGATAAAAGGGACCAAAGTGACAATGGTGTTGTTGCTGGACTTTCACTATGGAAAGTCTACTCGTAAATGTGAGACCTATTTATTTAAATAGATCGCTAGACACAAAGGATATTAATCATTACAAGAGGTAAAGGCTAAGAGTCTAGCATAATGAAAATACATTATTACCTCGAACAGGGGGTGTAAAATACAATTATATATTTAATTGAGAAAACTCGTCCTAGATTCAAACCTGGAGCTCCCCATCGTTATCAATCTAGTATATTGCGTGTCTGACACATAAGAACCTACAACCACATTATGGACCTATGTAAATTTGTTAAGTGTATTTACAATAAAATGCATTTGTGATTATGAAAACAAAAGTTTTAGACGATTGTTTGTTATAATGAATATAAGCGCTCCAGAAGCTTGTGAAAGGAAGTCAAACCCCGACTTCGGCAAGAAGAACAGTATCTGGTTACTAAAGTTACTAAACCAATATCAATATACACGTACTGTAGACTATGATGTCACTTTGCCGTCACCACATGATCTCGGACTCTGGGCCCGCCATGTGTGGCGCTAGCGGGCAGGTCAGGTGGTCTTGTTATCCGGCCAC
>CABFOV010001676.1:59764-108147 GCA_902141375.1 Timema poppense | reverse complement strand
TAGGTTTATTCATACTTGATTTTAACCTAATTGTATTTAAAAAAAAGTGTCATACACATTTTGTAAACATATTCAAAGAAAACTGTTAATAAAACGCTTGAATTATTACTTAGTTTGTAATTAAGAAGTAAAATAGTGAAGGTCATTTCAACGAGTGAAATAACGATACTTGATAAACGATCGTTAACAGATATATGAGACACGATAATGATTCGATAGGTCTATCTAATTTCCACTGGTATGATATAAAGGCTCTATTTTGTGCAGCGAATAAAAAGAAAAGCAAGAAATTACAACAAAATTAATTGTTTGAATGATTACTAAACGATTTGTTGAACAAAGTCATCATGTTAGTGAACTGTGCGCATTGTTTGGTGTGATACAGAACATTCGGAAGGAATAAAAAAAATCGGATCCGTTTGAAGCTGTCAAAGGTCGCAATGTCGCCGATACGAAATCGCCGTCATTCGATGAACTGGATGATATGTCTACTGCTTCAATTCTATCTGTGTGGTGAGTGGAAGCGTAAATTATCGTTTCCTTTTTAACTGGCAGCATGTGAATTACACACATATATACATTTAAGAGAGGCCATTATACAGATTGACGGAGCGCGCAAACATGTAATTACGGTCTAATTGCTATCGACAAACCATTTTCTTCGTGCTTCACCCCTCCTCTTTTAATATTAGGCACGCGCTGGGAAGTTTTGTGAACAATAATTAAATGGCAATTACGCCAGATGTTGTGAAGATTTTTCTTTACGGGACAATATAGAGGGATTCCAGAATGTATTGGCATTTATAGTTAACTGATTTTAATTTCTGTCGTAATACAAATAAATATTAAAATATATTAATATCAACAATTTACGGACTTATTATATATAATTTTCTTACTAATAATATACTTGTAGGCTGTTTTTTACATAATAATATAGAATAGTTTCAGGATTTCTCATGGAAATAAATACTTATATTAAAATATTTATCACAGTATTTGAAAAAAAAATCATTATTTTATATTCGATATAATTAATGCGACGTTATTGATCTATTGATCTATTATTTTAATTAAAAATGCATGGAAAAAATACTTGTGTATTTTGTGGACTTAAGAGAAAAACCATTAAATAATTATAAATCAGGGAATTATTTAGTATCTACAGAAGAATAAACTTATGAGCTAAGGTTTTAGATATATAACCATTTATATTATTTTACCTTCACTATTGGCTTTTTATAAGAAAATCTGCTGCTAATCAATAAAGATGGAAAATATTATTGAATAAAAAACGTATGCTTATTAAATAATAAAAAACAGATACAGAATAAAGTCTGGTAAATTATTTTGTTTTAAAATGTGCATACATGTGGTATGCGATAGATAATAATAGTGCAAGTAAAAAGATCTGCATAAAAAAGTAAATTTCTAGAAACTAGGGGAAGTTTATCCGCTTTCAATAGGTGACACTCAATTCTCGATAACTGGACCGGTGTCGACACCGGAGACGACACTCTGGGGCCGGCAAGATCAAGCGGCCTGCTTTGGGGGCCGCATATTTTGAGGCGTCACTCTAGTGTTAGATTATACTGCCGATGACAGAGAGACCGTGGTTAGAGTCCCGGTTGGGTCTACAGGGGTCTTTTCCAAACAAAATAGTTTTCCACTCTCCACACACGCAAATGTGGATACACTTCCTCTAAATCCAACTTTCCTTGTTCCTAGCTCACTAGCGTAATTTTTATATATGCGTGTAGCCTGAAGCCGTAGTAAGACGCGGGGCTTGGAAAAAATACACGGTTATCTATACACGACTTACTCTTAGCCGGACAACCGTGGTTCACTTCTTGTCGCTTGCTTTTGGGGCTAGTCTTGCATCTCTTAACGCGGATACATATTCATTTTCTTAAAGTCTGGCCTTCTTGTGTTTAACCAGGCAATATGATTTTCGTCATTGGTGGTCAGTACCAACGTTAGATCGCACGAATAATAAAAGGTCATACTCATATTGTAAGACACTTCCGATTTGTATCGGTTAACACGTGGACAAGGGCAACAATCTCATCTGGTTTTCCAAGGCTTAAATATTGGACGAGTGCACTTAACACCCCCCCACCCTAAAATTAATATATTTCCGCTATATTTATTCTTAAATGTAGGTACATTTCTTCTGATTTATACTTATTTTATCACCGCATCTTAATACCGGTTCAGATTATACGCATATATTATGACGATGGTAGGGATGAGAAAGGAAGCATTTGCATGGAGATAGAGTGGGAAACCATTTATGTAAAACGACCTTCAGTAGACCCGACCGGGACCAGAACCTTGATTCTCACGTCTTAATCAGGCCAGTCTAACACCAAAGTGATGCCTTAAACCATTTGTCCATTGAAGTGGATAATGAATACCCTAATATCTCTTATTTCATTCATGTAAATATGTGTATAGCCTGAAGAGGTAGTGAGACAACATAGATAATCCTATATCGACTTTGATTCGGAAAACCATTGTTTAATTCGATACTACTTAAAATGGTTGGCATTTATTTGGAAAGCTTTTAATTTATAAATTTTATTTAATACCTGTAGAAGCTGTTAATAAGATATTTCTAAATAAGATCAGTTGCCAAAGACGCTACCCAGCAAAATAAATTGTCAACGAAATAATTGTACTTTGTATCCCAATTTAAAGTGAATGATACTTTAAGCTTAATAAAAAGAATCACATCGTTGGCACGATGGCTAAGGTGTGATCCTCGTCTGAACGGTTTTTTCTGGTGATGGGTAGGTCTGGACTTGAGCTCCGTCCCAGTGTGATCATGGTGTTTTTAGATGGATAGTAAGACGCGAGCGCTGCCTGAGGAGAGGCTCCTTAAGATTTCAAATTTTCTAAGGTCTGATAGATAATTGGTACTGGTCTTGGAACGTAAACGTGAAGAAAATATGGAAATCAAATAATTATTTTTACAGTTTTTGTTTGTATTTATACACGGTGTCAAAATGGCGCTGTTTAATTAGAAGAGGCTGCTTCTTAGTGGGGAAATGGCAAACCTCGCCGATGGCTCAGTCCTGTTCTCACCGGAAACATTCACACACTGTCGCGTCACGGCCAACAGGAACTAAGGCCCGGGCTTTCTAAACGCATGAGACGTAACCTTCTTCTCCCTCGACCTACCTCTGTCAGATGCTCTTTACTAATTGAGTTGATGTCTTGTCTCGCGAGAGAATGTCTGCCCCTCGCCCTCTCCAGAGCAGTGGTGACATCTGCTGAGACATTTCTGAGATGTAACCTCTCCCCTCCCCCAACACGAGCAGTGTGATGGATTGCATTTCAACCCACCCCACAATTTCCACCTCAGTCTCGCTCTTTATACCGTCTATGCACGATGTTAACGTGGGGATGTAGGTGTAAGAAAAGGACAGTATTTTTTGCAGTTTTTACGGTAGCATTTTTGTTTATTGATTACGTAGCTAAGTTATTATTTTTGTTAGTTACGGTTATAGCAGCATATACAATACATATATTATTTAGATTAAAAATTAAATTGAAAAATGACAGCCTGTCCCGGATTTGATTTTCACGTCCAGCTGTAATTTATAAATTTAAGGAATACAAATTTTTAGTCAAAATAAAACAAATATTTTTCCAGTAGAAACATAATTATTTCTCTTCGGTTGAATGGTCTAAAGCAAGTGTTCCTAAACTTTTTAAACCAAAGGAACCCTTGCACCATAAAAAATACATGCATGATCCATAACAGTTTTTACACTAATATTGTGAACATTCAATAAAGACAGTTAAATTTTCAAGAATAAAATTATAAAACAAACGGATAACATGTTCTGGCTGTGTCTTTATTCAGATTTGAAAGAATTGGCAATCCTAATTACTGATGGTCATTTTTAGCACTGCGATTAACTACCCGGTTGCGTTATACGCTTATATAGGGTCTACTAATTACGTTAGTGGTTTTAGGGGGATAGGAAGGTTATATCTAGTGGAAATGTACCAGCATTTTCTTGTAGGGCGAGTGAAACACCATTTTGAAAAGAAAAAACTAACCTCACTACACCCGACGGATATCGGAATATCTATTCCCTCCGATCATCGGTGGCAGTCTAGTTTACTGCGAGAGTAGCACCTTAAACCATGTGGCCACTGAAGTGGGTAATTTTCGATGCTATTTTATAGTGTGAAAAACAAATAAATAATATTATAAATTCGCCTCACGGCGCCTAGGACAAATATGAAGGAGCCCAGTTTTATAAACGCTGGTTTAAGGCGGCACTCTCCCAAATATACTGGACAAACGTTCACTGGAAGAATACAGGTCGGGTGTCTTAATAGTATTTATTCCTAAATGGTTTTCCACTTTCTCTCCACGTGTACACTTCCTCTTGATTCAACCTTCTTCATCCATTACATCCTAATTACCCCATCGTGTCGACAGGCCTATAAAAACCAATAATAATAATAATAATAATACGCTTCAGCCACTACACACTAGCGTATTTCATTCATAAGCGTAGTGTCAGAAAAAAAAATTAATCAATGAGTTCATGCCAGAGCACCGGTTAGTATCCGTATTTTTCAATTTTTACGACAAAAAATAATTTTTGGTCAAAATAAATTAAATATTGCTTCAGTTGAAACATTTAATTTAACTTTCTATGAATTTCAATATCAACAATATTTTAATCTTATGTCATGGGCGATGCCTGGTTTCACTAGGAATTATTATATTCAATTAAAGTTATTTTGGTCGACTGCCAATATGCTTGTGACAGACATTTAACATCCTGTTTAGATTACTATTTATGGAAAATCAAACCAAACGTATCTGCTGGAATAAGGGTTGGCCATATTTTTGGGCCCCTGATTGACTTAAGAGACATATCAAAGATCCCACAATTGCCCATCGTTTCTTCGTTCTATTTTTAACATTTTTTTTTATCATCAATTTTTTCCTTAGTTCCAATATTTCCTCATATTCTTGTGTTCCCCACCTTCCAAGATTAAATAAAAAGCACATTCTTCATATTAAACTATTTGGTTTTCTTATAAGACCACCGATTTTTACCGATTAAGGCTATTTTGGCCACACTGAAATTTTATTTGATAGTTTTTGATACAGTTGTGAGCTTAGAAGAATCAAACATCGACTTTCAACGACGTTAAAGTTTCCTTAAATGATACATTGAAAATACCCGTGAGATCAACCTTAAACCCTAGTATTAATATAGTCTGTTCACCGTAATTTTGATATTTTATGATATTTGAGATATTATTCAAAACCTCTCCGGGCTTGTCCGTCGCTTTGACCTCAACAATGTTAAGTATTATATAACTTCTATTAACTCTTTATCTACATTAAAGTTTAGTAAGAAATTATTCACGTGCAATAGTGTTCGTGTAGATTTACGATTTCAAGCCGACTGTATCACAGAGTTGATTGGCATGTAATGTATACTCTTAAGTGTTGCAATGGTTTTGAAGAATGCTAAATATAAATTTTAAAATCCTCTCTATAAGTAGAAAATATATTAATGTTACTTAAACATCTGAGTCATTAATTGAGAAAATTGTTGTATATTAACAATTGATGCAATGTTAACCTGCGCAAGGGTACTTAAAGGCCATCTAAATTCAGAATTGACCCGTCCCGCTGGTTGAATGCTCTAAGGCGTCGCTTTCACAATAGATTGGACTACCGATGAGAGAGAAATTGGCGTTAATATCCCAGTCGGGTAAACTGAGTTTGTTTATTAATAGGTTGTTTTACACTTTCCCTCCACGCAGATGCTGGGAAATTCACTACTCTAAAATTCAAACTTACTCATCCCTAATTTATTAGCGTAATTAGTTCATATGCGTACAATCCAAACGGGTAGTATTACGTGATTTTAACCTAATAATAAACTTAATAATTCATAATTGAAACTTGTACTCGAAAAAGTACAGGTGTAATCAATCAATAAATGAATATCTCATTAAAAGTTGCCAAATTTAGGATAACAATAATTGTCACCAGATACAGTTTGTCAACATCCGACATTGATGAAAAGTTGATATTTTATTCCAAAAATAAAAATGTATGTCACATGTTTTCACCAATCTTTTTCGTTTATCTAATTGTTCTAACAAATCGTTTCAATAACATTATGTCCTATTTTATATTTCTTGAGATAGTTGTTATTCATAATAAGACAAGGTGAATCAATGAGTATAAATGTAATCAATAATATTACTTATAAGTAGAACAATATATAAAAACGGTAATATTTATATAAAATACCGAGAATTGCATTTAATATGAAAGTGTTTAGACTCGCTAATATTTTATAATATCAAAGAATGTGATAATAAATTTTAACTTGACTAAAAAATAGTAAAATATTTAAATTATATCGTTGTCAGTTTAAAATTTGTTTTAGTTAAACGTTTAACCAAATTAAATTGATTCAAGAATAAGTTAATCTTCTTACTTCCGCCCTAAACTTGTGAAAAGTATAACTGATAATTGTGGCCCTCATTATCCAAAATGGTAGCCGAAAGTTATATTTTTTCAAACAACCTTTATATTTAACATCAAAGAGAGAACAATTTTTGCCATCTTTAACATTGTATCTAAAAATATTGGTAAAGCATTTTATCTTACTTGAAGCAAAAAAAAAGTTAGTTTGAAGAAAATACTTTTACAAAAGTTTTCATTGATTGTGAAATGTATTGTGGATATATTATATAAGTTCAAAATATCTGTCGATCAGAATAAAATAAATACGTTTAATGTTTTTATTCAACTAATTTATTTAAAATAAAATATAATACAAACACTGTTCATGATAATATATACAAAAATTTGTTACGAAGTAACAAACTTTGTATGGAATATGTGGCAGTTGTGTGGTGGCGTTAAGGAAAAGTTTATTTTCTTTCTTGAATCACTTTATTATGCTATCAAATGCGAAACAATGAACTACTCTTTTCCTTCCTCGGGCAAAGAAAATAGAAACAAAACAAAGTACGAACGGACGCCTTGCGATAGAATATGTAGGCAATTTAACGTACGGATTCACACAGATGCTGGCCTACCAAGTATTTCTCAAGGCGATTAAGCGAAATGCGTTTTCTTTCCTCCTAGCGTTATATATATATATATATATGGTATTTTAAACATAATAAGTTTGAAAATAACACTACAATAAATATTATTGTTTTAGTAAATACTTATTTTTATTATTTTTACTGACCAGGGCACAAAGGTTATTAATTAAAACTCAAGATAAAAGAGTATTTTATTATTTTAACTATTACTATATTAAAACACTGTTTATCAACGATAATATTATAATAGACCAGGGGTGCTCAATTATTTTTGTTGGAGGTACCCGGTTTAAAAACTTGACATCCTTCCGTGGTCCGGCAAAACTTTAACAGTGACTCAAGTTCAAGTCCTGTAGAACTATACTAATTCAAAAACGTGATTTTCTTTCGTTTTAGTAATTTTACTTATTTATTATTGCTGACCTTCCACGTCTACTACCCGCCTACTATGGAAATAGCATTGTTTATTCTGTCTATCGCTATGTCATCAAGGTCCTTAAAAATGTCTCTGCGGTCCGCCATTTGGTGACCACTGTAATAGGCTATACTGGTTATAATCGATGAGGTAATTGCATTGTTACTATTGGAAACAGCGTTGTCATTCTCTTGTTCTTCATGTGATCAATCTTCCCTTAAACATAAGACAAATTTTGCAACTCTGGTTCATTGATGTTTTCAGTAGCGCCATATTTACCACAGCACAACACCTTCCGGCATAACTGAGAGCGAGGAGATTTGGCAACGGTAAACAAAGAAAGAGCGAAGATAAAGGTTTTTTCCATAAGGCCTGCAGTTCCCTCAGCGATGATAATGTAGCAGAAATTCCCAGCGACGTTACATGGGGTCACCACGCTATGCATTGCGGGGGTCACGTAATGCATTGCATGGTTACTTCAGGCAACGCTTTTCTTTGCTTCAAACAAGAAAAAAATCTCTTTCATTTTATTTATTCCGAACCAGATGTAAATGAATTTAAAAAAATCTAATAAAAACTTAAAATTCCGGTTTCAAGGTTTACATGTTTGCGCACAGAGGCTACTAATTTTTAAATTTCAGACCCCTGTGTGCGGTAGATATTGCGCACTGCTCATGACAGACAAACAGACTTTTCATTTTATTAATATAAATAATGATTATGATAGTTTATAATATGTGCACCTACGTTAACATTAATTGATGAGGGGAAAATCACAATGATAAATCACACGTGGAATATCATCCCTGTTGTATCTGATCTGGGTTCGAACACTGACTTTTCGTCCCGCTTCGGTGGCCGCGTGTGGTCTAAAGCGCTAATCTCGTGTTGGACTAGACTGCTAAAGACGGGAATATCGGGACTAGATCCTGGTCGGGTGCACTGAGGGTGGCTTTTCCTAAATAGTTTTCAACTTTCCCTCTACGCAAATGCGGGTGCAATTCATCTAAATAACGCCATATTAATCCCTAGTCCACTAGTGTAATTAGTACATAGGCGTATGGCCTGAGCCGGTAGTAAGACTCTGTGCTAAAATACCAACTTTTCCGTTAACAGAAGCCTTTCTGATTGCCGAACCCTTCCTTCACCTCTGACAAGACGTGTATTAATCACATCTTGTGAATGTGGGGAGTGCCAGGCCTCCACCGTGGTTCGGATTCCACGTTAAACTGTAGGTCCTCCATTTCATCTCACAATCACCCTACCATTACACATTAGCGTAAGTGTGTACAACCCGAACGAGTAGTAAGACGAGGAGCTAATAATAATAATAATAATATAAGTAGCCTTTATGCAATGTAAGATTATCATCTTAGACTGCACGTCCATTGGTGCATGCCGAGGGGGTATTGATAGAGAGGGTATTCAAGAGGAATTGAATTAGCATTTGTCCGAAGAGAAGATGGAAAACCACACTGTGGGAAACCATTCCAGGTCACCCTTCAAGTATTTAAACTATTATAATTACGACTTTCTGTGTCATTTATTCAGAGGTAGAAGCGTCTGAAAATTGTGAACGTCGACCTACCGTCACCACCCGTCCTTCTCAGCTGGAGGTCAGTGCTCGGGACTCGAACCAGGCACAATTAGAGCTACGGAGAAGTACTTTTATTACTGCGTCTTACAACCTGTTCAAGTTACATGCATACATGATAATTACTCTAATGGGGCAAGGATGAGGAAAGAAGCATTTTATAAATGATTCACCCGCATTTTCGCGTAAGGAAAGTGGGGAAATATTTAAGAAAAATATTCCCAATAGATCCTACCAGGATTTTAACCCCGATCTCTCCGTCATCACTAGGCCAGTCTAACACGAAAATGACACATTAGACCATTAACTGGCCACTGAAGTGAGTATAGAGTAGTATTAATAATAATGTTCATAATGATAATATAATGATAATTATTAATATAGTTTATTAAAGAAATATTATGTAAAATAAAAATTATAATTCAAAATGAATCTTGAAAACATATTCATTTTAACTCACACATAAATAAGCTGGTAAAATAATGTAGCTGGTTAATTCAGTTTGCCTGTACATAAATAAATGTGTAGGTATTGGGAGTTATTATTATTAATAGTACCGTGTCTTACTACCCATTCGGGTTATACGAACTTTCGCAAATGTATAATGATAGGGTTATTGTGAGAGGAAATGGAGTACAGTTTAACGTGGGATCTGAACCACGGTGGAGGCCTGGCGTTCCACGCATACATAAGTCGTGATTAATTCACGGCTTGTCAGAGGTGAAGGAAAGGTTTGGCAATCAGCTAAATCTGATCCGGGACCAAGGATTGAACCCCGGACCCCAGAACAAAAGTACAACACCATACCTCTAGACCACCAGGTCACCTAGGTTGATGTTGGAGTTGTACTTATTCATATCAGTAAAGTTAGATTTGTACTAGTACGTACGCTTAGTTCTGATGCGGGAAGATGGAGTTAGATCCTCAATAATATAATCTAGAAGTGATTTTGTTAATATTTCACACACATGACTTCCAATTCTCTCTCCATATATAACTTTTATTAGACTTGACCATTCTCATCGTGTTTAATANCAATAATATAATCTAGAAGTGATTTTGTTAATATTTCACACACATGACTTCCAATTCTCTCTTCATATATAACTTTTATTAGACTTGACCATTCTCATTGTGTTTAATAAGATTAGATAGTTTCAGTTTATTGAAATTGAGAAAAATTCTCAAAATATTTGTAAACCACTACTTACTAACCTTATAGGATATCCACATATTCACTATAAGAGGGTAGGTGTGAGTAAGGAAATATTTAGGACAAATATAGCCACAATTGTGTGGGGGAAAAAAAGTAAACCATTTAGAGAAACACACCTTTATTGAGCTAGATTTGAACCCCTATGACCTCGTCACCACAACTCTAATATATTGTGAGAGTGACGTCCTATTCAGAGTGACCATCAATGAATGTCTGTCCTATTTTATTTGTATTAAAATATATTTAATACTAATTTCGTTTTTTTTTTTTTAAATTCGATCTCCAACACACTCCTTTGTTTGTCATTTAAACCAAATCGGATAATATTTCCCCCCCCCTATCACCATAGCTAGGCGTGAGGGGGATAATTCCTCAATTTGTTTACCAACCTATTTCTGAGCAAACACTTTTACATTTTCTAATCACCCAGCTTGCAAGTTCTATTATTTAAACAAAAAAAGCTCAAATAATTAATACACGTGACTGAACCACGAACCTATTTCTAAAAATAAACATTTCTCTTAAATATCTCTTTAAAGTTCTACTTTTTTTCCCCTAAAGGGAAAAGGGGATATCAGTGTTAATTTATGTTGGGACACTTAAAATAATCTAGTGGGGCAAGCAATAAAGAAATACATCTATAAAAACTTTTAAAAACTTTTTTATAACGCGTTGTAATCACGGCTGCAAATAAAATTGTAGTCAGAGAGATAACATTCTTTCAAAAATATCCCGTACCTCGGCTAATTACTATTTCGGATTTTTTTTACATGCATTAAAATGGTTGATATTTTTTCTGTACTTCCCTGCTCCCCTCGTAAACCGTATTGTTTATGGTTTTAGTTTGGATTGTTCTTTCAAAACCTACTAATTTTTACGGTATAATCAAGAGAGAATAATGTAATCGTGAAAATTTTTTAACTCTAGCTTATGATTAGTTCATTAGGTGTTATGTGCATCCGAACCCAAAAAAGTTGATTTTACAATTCTTCCTGTCAAGCTAATTAAGGTATGTTTGACTTATACGTATGACTGAATGTCGCTTGTTAGATATTTTCGAAATTTTTAATGGGTTAAAACAAGGAGACACACTTTCCCCATTACTTTTTAATCTAGCCTTAGAGTATGCTACTAAGATAATGCAAGAAAGTAGGAATGGGTTGACATTAAACGGTACAATGCAGCCCTTATATTAGAAAGATGATTTAGCTTTGTCTGGCAACAGTAAGAAAACTGTTGCAAGAAGTGCAGACATTTTATCAGAGGCTAGTAAACAAATAGGTTTAGAAGTGAACGCTGAAAAGACTAAATATACGATAACACAGAGAACACAGATAGCTTTAGCTGATAGCTTAGAGATAACTGCAATCAACTTATCATTTGACAGCGTTAATTTATTTAAAAAATTTAGAAACAATTTTAAACAGCAATAACGATATTAGAGTGGAAATTAGGAAAATAATACAGCCGGGAAATGAATGCTATTGCTCGGTCAGTAAATTGTTAAATTTCTCGCCTGCTGTTAAGGAATGTAAAACTCATAATATTAAAAAAACTTTACCGGTGGTTTTATATAATTGTGAAAAATGGCCTCTTATCTTACATGACTAAAATAAATTTAGAACTTTCTAAAATAAGTTGCTTATGGAGATATTTGCTAAAAAAGAGATGAAGATACTGAGGAGTGGAGGAGGTTAATAATGAGGAGTTACATATCCTGAATTCAACATAACACATTATTATAGTAAAAAAAATCTCGTATACTACAGTGGGCAGGACAGGCAACGTGAATGTAGGAATCTAAAATTATGTTCAGGGTATTGACTGGTAAATCCAATGGGAAGAGAATATTGAGAAGACATGGACGCATGGACATTAGAATAGATTTGAAAGAGGTAGGGTGTAATGAAGGGTCTAACTCAAGATAGGGATAGGTGATGTACTTTTATAAGTGTGGTAACGAACTTTCGAGTTCCTAGTGACATATAGTAACAATAAAGTAATAAAGTAAAGCACAAACAGAAGGGTTGGCTACAAGGATGGCGTATTGGACGTTTAAGGCTGATGTTGAACCCTGGAATAGTTTCTCTGATAATTTTTGTCTCAAAATGGTTGTTTACCATCTTCTATTCAAGAGAAAGACCATGTACATCCTAAAAACAACAACTATATAAACTATGTTTTTCTTGCAAAGTGTGTTGGTCACTGATTGCTTATTTTGGCATTAGAGCTTACTAATATAAGATTTTTAAACGTTTGTAATTTTAATACACTCTTTTTAATTGTCCATTTAATCTATTTTCCCTTCCCAGAGTCAACTAAAATACCCATTTAAAAATACCATTTAATATAATTAATGTGGGTCAAGCGAAAGCAATATATAGGGTCAAGATTTATGCTTTTTTATAGTAAAAAACTGTTTGTCCAAAGTAATTAAATATTGCTTAGATAAAAACATTTAGCTTAATTTTATACATCTAGTAATACCTACAGTTCTTGAATATTTGTTCCCAGAAAAGTTGCATCCAAACCAAGACTTTTTATATCATTATAAATATTTAGTTTACATTTTTGTAATGCCCATGACAAATATTAAATAACTGTTTGGGTTATCATCTGTAGAATATTAAAATTAAAGCAATTTATTTTTTATTTTGTTCAATTTTTTTAATATATTATTAACACCGATAAAGTCATTTCCTTCCTCCCCACCTTAATTGTGCTATCCATAATAAAGTACACTTTATGATTTTCCCCGATTGATTATAATTTGTGTGAAAAATATTTTCCTGGCTTTAAATTGAAAATTAGAATTAATTTAAATTCACAAGACTCTTAATAATAATTGTTATAGTTTGTAAAAACTATTAAGCTTACACAAGAATCGATCTATGACACCATTGGCTGTTCTAGATCATGTCTACAACATTCTTCATAGTTATAATTTTTTTTTTAACAAACGAATATCATATAGCGGCAGTGGGTGTGGTTTTTTGTACCTAAGATAAAGTATTAAGTTTCCACGTGGGATTTATTAATATTTTACTTACTTTATGGTATTAGGAATTCGAATTATCACTGTCGCACTTAAAAAAGTACGCCACCTATACCTATATCGAGCTATTTCTATCCAGTCAACCTCATTACACCATATCCTTATCTTGGGCTATTTCTATCCATTCCGTCTAACTACACCCTATCTCTTTCAGATCAATTCTAATATTATCATATCATCTGCGTCTAGGTCTTCCCATTGGCTCTTCCCATTGGGTTCCCCAGTCATTACCTTTGACAAGGTTCTAGATTTTCCCATTCACGCTGCATGTCCTACCAATTGTAATCTATGAGATTTGATTATCCTAACAATATCTTGTGATGAGTACAGGGTTTGAAACTTATCATTATATAACGTCCTCCACTAACTAGTATCTTCTTTCCCTTTTTGGATCAAATATCTTCCTGAGCATCTTGGATATAGAACATCCTAAATCTCCTTTCGTTGTGTAATCCAAGAGACCACGTTTCACTCCCATAGAGAGCAACTGGTAAAACCATGGTTTGTTGGGATTTGTTAATAGTCTAACAATGTTTTCCCATTTTCTCTCCACAATAATGCAGGTGCATATCCTCTCAGCTGCCTTTTTCCTCTCTACACCTTAAATTAAATTGTTAATAGAGCTTTTAGCCAAGCCTACAAATTAAAACAAAAACAATAGGATGGCCACTGAGAAAAACAGAACCAACATTAACCTTCTAGTGACATAACTAATTTTAAAGTATAGAAGTGAAACATCAGCGTTATTACAGACTCTCTTTGTCAAGCCCCGTAGTTGTGGAAGTGTGTCATAAGTTTGTTTCGGCGTCTCGAAGACACTTTCCTTTTAAGAAATCCCAACTGCATGACTTGCAAATCCTAAGTTAATTCTACTTCAAACTCGAAAGTATTCCAACTTCGTTACGCGGGACGTCATTTTAGAATCCCATGGTGATGTATACGCAGTCTTACTGCCAAGGAAACTAATACCTGGTTATTAATTTTCCTCGACGTAAAGAAGATATATTATGTGGGTAGGAAATATAATGCAATGTCTTGTATTTTAAAGAACTTTACTAGTGGGGTTTTAACAGTTTATGATAATTAATCTGTGTGATCGCTTGTTTTATCGGTGGAGTGGTTAGGTTGGTTAACTACATGGTTTGAAGCCCTGATTAATTCTATGGCGATGATCATAAGAGCTTGGCATTATTATTATTATTATTATTATTAGCACCGCGTCTTACTACCCGTTTGGGTTGTACACACTTACGCTAATGTGTAATGGTAGGGTGATCTACCCGTTTGGGTTATACGCACTTACGCTAATGTGTAATGGTAGTGTGATTGTGAGATGAAATGAAGGACCTTCAGTTTAACGTGGAATCCAAACCACGGTGGAGCCCTAGCATTAGCTTGGCATTTGTGTTTGGGTCCCTCCTAATACGCCACTTTTAATACGCCAGGTTTGCTGACGTAGGTTAAGATACAGTCAAATTTTAATTGTGTATATATAGAAAAGTTGTTATATCTACTTTAAAAATCCATAAGTCCTGTGATATTCAGCTGTCATTTTTGATATACATTATCAATAAACTACCTATAAAATAATTTTAATAAAATAGTGAAATATTAGAAGTTTTGCCGTTTTTTTTTGTATTTTCTAAAAGACCCTTTAAGAAAATTGAACTATAATTTAAGAATATTGTACTAATATAATTGTGCAAGAAAGTTCTGAAATAGTCAATTTAACTTACTAATCACTTTTATTGCCTACATAGGTGGGCGCGCAAACTAAATGTCAGGATCATCTGATCTGGTTTACCAACGATGGGGAGGATGGAGTTCAAATACCGTTCTGGTGTGCTGTATTTTTTTAAATAAATTGTTCACCACTCTCCCGCTACGTAAGTGCGGGTATATTTAATATAAATTCTAACTACCCCCTATTTTTATTATTAAAAATATCCTAGCTCATATGAAAATATTGTGATAAAATTAATGCTTTCTATTATCACTTCAAACGAATATTGATTAAGTTCTTTTAACTTCGCTCTCCTCCTGGTCTCTTAGTTTATATTTTTTAGTAATTGATAACTGGTCTTGATTTCTTGTCATTAAAGCGTGTGATTAAACTAATTGTTTTATCTACGAACTCGAACATAAGAGTTTTTTGTTTGAAACATTTATACTTGACCAAAAATTGATGAATCCCCTAGAGTAATTATTAATCAATCATATTCTTTAGTAAAAAAACAACATGTAGCAACAAATCGTATCTGGTGACGTTTAGTTTATTCAACGACGTCTAATTCTTACTAACAAAAATACAATAGTGACCTACACTTGTGTAGTATAGTTTTGGTCGGAAGAAACATTTAGAAAATACAAACACATTATTCGTTTAAGTGTGAATGTAGGGAACGCGAGAAAAGGTCAGTGTTTTTGCAGTTTTAACATAAAATTATTTTTTTTTGTAAATTTAAATCAAATATTGCCTTAGTATAAAAATGTACAGTTTAATATTCTACATATGGCGATATCAACAGTTTTAGAATATGCTATATGCAAGGTCAACAATGATAACGCTTTACTTAGTGTTATTGTTAGGTATTTATATTATATTTTACTAAAAATAACAGCTACCGATCACATTACCTGGTGCATAGATACGTGAAATTAATTCTAATAATTTTTCTAGCTGTCAGTTAAGATTTTTCTTCAAAAAATTTAACTGTAATATCCCCCCAGTAGCAACCATTGTGCTTTATTTTTCCCACCAACAGGTGGTGTAGGGGTATTTGCTGTGTATTGGCGTAGTAATTCCGAAACAGTGCACTTACTTGAAATGTCAACATCGTTTGATCAGACAAGTGTCGTTCGTCTCTTCTAATGCAAACACCCTGATGCTGTTGATATTCATCGGCAAACGGTTTCAATAGTGGGGTGAAAAGTATGTGTCAAGTGTGCAGGAACCACGGTACAGGAAATTACGTCCTAAAGTTTGACAAATTTGACAGTATTCTCCTTTCAGCACCGATCTTGCCCCCCCCACCCCCCGCTCTTCCACCCAGTGACTTCCACCTTTTCGGACCGATCAAGATGTTTCTTTCTGGTTGGTAGACTTTTCAACACAAATGGTGTTTTAAAGGGTATGGTCTATAATCAGGGTTACGCAAACTTTTTGACCTCAAGCCTCACTTGAAAAATATGAGTAATTAGTAAGCCACATTAACATAATATATTACTTAAAAACACCTTTATATTAAACATTAAAACAAAAGAAAACGTGACATTTTTAATCGATTCTATTTTCTGACGTACGTTTTGTAAGAGTTGTGAAATATTAAAACTAATGAATTTTTATGAAATAGCTATACATCAATTTTAACACCGTGTCTCAACACCCGTTCTGGTTATATAATTAAATACTAAATTACTCTAATGGTTTTAGGGATTAGTAAGGTTATATTTATATGAAGTGTACCAGCATTTTAGTGGTGAAGAGAGAGAGTTGAAAACAATTTTTTAAAACCAACATCAATACACCCGTGCTATATTCAAACCTCTATCTTTCTGTCATTGGCAGTCTTGTCTACCGTGAAAGTAGCGCGATAGACCACGCGGCCACCGAGGCGGGCAACCATGCTGTTCCTCCCCTAAGACTCTCCTCCTGAGGCCCCCCCTTCCCCCGGATGCCTCCCAGTTTGCTAAACCCTAGCCCACATGAACAATCGTCAGAGCTATGTGTGGAAGGTCAAACTTAAATGTGACTTCAACAACATGTACAACATGGTGTAAACATGCAGTACTCCATGTACTGTTCGTACACAGACTGTACCCTAGCAAGAAGAATTGCCCGTACGGAAAATATATTGAATATAGTGGTTGATCACAAAGATAGGAGAGACTGCTTTGATTCCTAGAGGGGCTACTAATATATTGGTTATAGTGGTTGATCACAAAGATAGGAGAGACTGCTTTGATTCCTAGAGGGGCTACTAATATATTGGTTATAGTGGTTGATCACAAAGATAGGAGAGACTGCTTTGATTCCTAGAGGGGCTACTAATATATTGGTTATAGTGGTTGATCACAAAGATAGGAGAGACTGCTTTGATTCCTAGAGGGGCTACTAATATATTGGTTATAGTGGTTGATCACAAAGATAGGAGAGACTGCTTTGATTCCTAGAGGGGCTACTAATATATTGGTTATAGTGGTTGATCACAAAGATAGGAGAGACTGCTTTGATTCCTAGAGGGGCTACTAATATATTGGTTATAGTGGTTGATCACAAAGATAGGAGAGACTGCTTTGATTCCTAGAGGGGCTACTAATATATTGGTTATAGTGGTTGATCACAAAGATAGGAGAGACTGCTTTGATTCCTAGAGGGGCTACTAATATATTGGTTATAGTGGTTGATCACAAAGATAGGAGAGACTGCTTTGATTCCTAGAGGGGCTACTAATATATTGGTTATAGTGGTTGATCACAAAGATAGGAGAGACTGCTTTGATTCCTAGAGGGGCTACTAATATATTGGTTATAGTGGTTGATCACAAAGATAGGAGAGACTGCTTTGATTCCTAGAGGGGCTACTAATATATTGGTTATAGTGGTTGATCACAAAGATAGGAGAGACTGCTTTGATTCCTAGAGGGGCTACTAATATATTGGTTATAGTGGTTGATCACAAAGATAGGAGAGACTGCTTTGATTCCTAGAGGGGCTACTTTATTTATTTATATTTAGCATCACGTCTTACTACCCGTTCGGGTTATACTTTTAAGTACTAATTACTCTAATGGAATAGGAATTGCGAAGGTTGAATTAAAGGAAGGGAACCCGCATTTGCGTGGAAAAAGAGTGGAAAACCATTTAGGAAAAACCACCCTCAGTTCACCCGACCGAGATTCGAACCTCGATCTCCCCGTCCTCAGCAGTCAAGCTCAACACGACAAGCGCGTTAGCCAACTACGCCACCGAGGCGGGTTAGAGGGGCTACTAATATATTTACTATCTCTAAACGGGTTATTCATGCTATTCTTAAGTTAATAATTTAAACATCCAGGCTTTTAACTTATTAATTTATTAAGTGGGGATGAGGAAAGAAGTTTAGAGGAAATTCACCAGCATGTGTGATGAAGAAGGGATGGATAAACCACAGTAATTGATTTTGTCTTTTTTTTTTAGCCTCACGTCTTACTATTCGTTTGGGTTATACGCTTATGTACTAACTTCTACGCTGATGGTTTTAGGGAAGTTATATTCGTAGGAAGTGTACTCACATTTACTTGGAGGGATAGTGAAAAACCATTTTGGAAAACCATCCTCAGTACACCCGACCGAGATTCAAACCTCAATCTACCTATCATCGGCAGTTTAGTCTACTGCGAGAGTAGCGCTTTGGACCATACGCCCATCGAAGCAGGTGTCTTGTTATTCAATTATTAATTATCTACACGTTAAATCTGGTTGTGTAATGTTAGCCGTACTGCGTTAGGTTAAGTTATCTGTGTTGGTACAATCAGTGTGTTTGGAAAGAGCACATTAAACCCCAATAGAAATATAACAGTTACTTTGTTCTGCTATGACAAATTATTCCAATATAATTTTTTGTTTGTTTGCCCACGTAAAATTTAAATATTGTACTTTACTTATCCCTTCTCTTTTCTTCTAACCACCTCAAAGTGCATACCACTTACAAAGTATTATAAAATAGAACTAGCTTTGATAAAATATCCAGAACGTTGAGAGGCTTTTAACTTTTGTAAAGGGGGTGAGAATCTAAGTGAGCGTACCCTGGTTAAACTTTAAATGACTCGAGTTTTTATCCTTAACCTCCAGGACATGAACATATACATATATATATTTATCGAGTTGTAGGACGCGTGCAAATTTACGCAGTAAATCTTGGGTAACGTGTCGTTTGTTTTACGAGTCGTGACGTCACGGAGACCCCGTTTAGTGCGTGACACACAAAATGAAACTTTAAAACACTTTTAACAAAGTACACACTTATAAGTTGTTCCTACTTACTTTATCCGCCGCACTTTTTCTCAAGTTTTTCTTTCAAGTTCAAGCTACCGTTTAAGAGACTCCACCTCTTTTTTTTTTTCTCTCAAGAAAATGACTTATTGGCCCGTTTACCTCAAAGAGACACATTCCCACTTTTAGCGTCAGGTTGAGTCAGTGACTCTTAACACCCTCTCCCACTCCAATCGATTCTCTTTCCACGCCTTAGCAAAGGAAGAAACGAAAAAGTCTCAAAAAGGTATAAAATTATATTAGTATTCTGGTATGAAGAAGCTTTTAAAAAATTCAAATATATCTCATGTGACCACGATTTTATTATTTTTGACACAGTAGAGTCTCGGAAACTCGACCTAATGTGGACTGAGATGGTGTTGAATTATTGAAATGTCGAGTTTTACGAATTATCTTGCATAAGATGCATGTTTACTAAACAAGGAAGAATCACAGTATCGAATACTAGGTACAGCTGTATTGTAGTGTATTATTATTATTATTATTATTATTATCATTAGCATCACGTCTTGTCGGAGGTGAAGGAAGGGTTTGGTAATCAGATAAATCTGTGCCGGGACCGATGATTGAACCCCGGACCCCCAGAAAAGAAGTCTGACACCTTACCCCTAGAACACCAGGTTACCCTAGTGCAGTGTTGTACGGTACAGTAACAGCAATAAACGTACAGTACAATATATTGAGTATTAATATAATGGTGTAGATACATACGTGTAGTATACAAAAATGCAGTACAGTAATATAATATCGTATTGATTCGAATAAAACTTTACTGAAATGGAAATCTAACAAACACAGCACTTGTAAAAACACCACGGCATGACTGTTCCACTCAAGTTACACAAACAAACTGAGAGTTAATACAGTTGAATGAGCTTGAATTGTGATGACTGATGCCAACAACTGTGTGCACGTGCGCGTATAGAGTTACATGGAATGTCGAGTTATCGAATGTCGAGTTTCCAAGAATCTACTATACTTTCCATCAAAAGTGATAGCCACAAATAACTTGACCTATGAATATGTGACAAATTGATATACTAACATTTGTAACTGTCAAAAAATTTCCTTCCTTCTTAAATATGACTGTAGCATCCAAGTGAAAGACTTTCTCTCACCTATGGAAATGCCCTAATCTCTTTACCCTACCATAACAAATTTAGAACCCGCATTAGCGGGTAAACGGGCTAACGTGTCAACCTTGTTTGGTTTGATTTAACGCTAACAGGAAGTTCGGGGCTCGAATCTCAGTTGAATGTACTGAGGATGGTTTTTTCTCGAATGGTTTTCCACTGTGCCTTCACGCAAATGGGATTACATTTCCTCTAGACTAAATCTACCTTATTCCGATCCCATTTGTGTAAATGTGTGGATAATCCAGATGGGTAGTAAGACGTGATGCAGACACAAAAAAGAAGAAGTAGTATGCATGAGTAATTATTCGTAAGCTTTTGTGTCAACATTGGCTTTCGGTGATTTGAAATTTATGATTTACGCATGTTTAACAGGGGTGGATTTCTAAATAACTGAACGAGTATTAAGCTTGGAGAGAGGATGGGAAACCCAAGCTATAGGAAAACAAATCAATCCTTCTAGTCTAATTGCCAAAGGAGAATAAAAGTAACAGAAAATAAAAAAATAAACTCTTTAAGCCTGCTGTTTAGCTCGGCAATTTTTTATGGCCATTAAATAATATATTTTTCTAAGTCTAGCTTGAAAAATTCACTAAAATTGGCAATAGCATATATTGTTTAAATAGATACGATGAATTTGAAAATGAAGTATATGTTTATTAAGCTGTAAATGACCACCTCTGTGAAATAGTGGTCAGAGTTCCTGGATGCGGATCCAAAGGGCCCGGGTTCGATTACCGGGTCTTCTAGATTTTTCTGTGAAGTGGTGGATCTGAAACCGGGTCAACTTAGCCTGGTGAGGAAAAATGAGGAGTTACTTGAATGGAAAACAGTAGCCGCTCCGGTCTAGAAAATTGAAATTAATGACCGAAAGGATAATTTTGCTGACCAGATGATACCCTATATCAGCAGAAGCAACCACATCTCCAACAGCAAACGGCAGCTGCTTGGTCGGTATGGCTTGATGCGGGCTTACGCCATATAGCTTTAATTTTAAATCTTTAAATATCTCTCTACCCGTATAAATAAATTTCATTTAATTAAATACAAAACCAATTTGAGCATAAGTCTATATTTATATTGACGTCAGATTAAATTCCAACCAAAGTAAATCCAAAGTGAACGTGTAGTATTTTAATCATGTGTTTCTCTGTAAATCGTGGGGACAGCTTGTTTTATTGCTACGTGGCTTAAATAAACATATCCCATAAAATGGTTGCCATGCAAATGTGTAATCCGTAATAAACTATTCAATCAATAAAACAATTACGATACACAATCTACCACAATAACAAAAAAATGCAGTTAGCCTTATAAACAAATTGAGCACCGATTATAACGTTGTCTACCAGGATCAAAATGTACTGCGATGGGGTGGTCAGTGTTCAAATCTCGGCTGGGCACATGATTGGGTATATTATGTGATTTTACCACCCAATATTCATGCTAATGTGGGTACACTTCATTCAAACACTAGCCATTCATTCCCTATATCTGGGACTAAGCTGTCATTTATCTTGGCTTAATACTTTGGGATGTTTTTAATATCAAAATGGGTGTCACACAATGAAAATAGGCTTCAAATAATATCCACAATACGTTAACTATGTGAGATTGTCCGGCAGTTGATAGAAGTCATGTTGGTCGCTTGGTTGTCTATCACTTTGTACTCCTATGTGAGATTGTCCGGCAGTTGATAGAAGTCATGTTGGTCGCTTGGTTGTCTATCACTTTGTACTGCTATGTGAGATTGTCCGGAAGTTGATAGAAGTCATGTTGGTCGCTTGGTTGTCTATCACTTTGTACTCCTACGTGAGATTTTCCAGCAGTTGGTACAAGTCATGTTGATCACTTGGTTGTCTATCACTTTGTAATCCTACGTGAGATTGTCTGGCAGTTGGTACAAGTCGTGTTGATCACTTGGTTGTCTATCACTTTGTACTCCTACGTGAGATTGTCCGGCAGTTGGTACAAGTCATGTTGGTCGCTTGGTTGTCTATCAGTTGGTACTCCTACGTGAGATTGTCCGGCAGTTGATAGAAGTCATGTTGGTCGCTTGGTTGTCTATCACTAAGTACTCCTATGTGAGATTGTCTGGCAGTTGATACAATTCGTGTTGGTCATTTGGTTGTCTATCATTTTGTACTCCTATGTGAGATTGTCTGGCAGTTGGTACAAGTCATGTTGCTCGCTTTATTGTCCATCACTTTGTACTCCTATGTGAGATTGTCTGGCAGTTGATACAATTCGTGTTGGTCATTTGGTTGTCTATCACTTTGTACTCCTATGTGAGGTTGTCTGGCAGTTGGTACAAGTCGTGTTGGTCACTTGGTTGTCTATCACCTTGTACTCCTATGTGAGATTGTCTAGCAGTTGATACAAGTCATGTTGGTCACTTGGTGGTCTATCACTTTGTACTCTTATGTGAGATTGTCTAGCAGTTGGTACAAGTCGTGTTGGTCGCTTTATTGTCTATCGCGTTGTACTCCTATGTGAGATTGTCTAGCAGTTGGTACAAGTCGTGTTGCCCCCTTGACCCATCCATCCTTCCAAATAATATTTTATATCTTGTCGGTGACCTGGCGGTCTAGGGGTAACGTGTCAGACTTCTGTGCTGGCGGCCGGGGTTCAATCCTCGGTCGCGGCAAAGATTTATCTGATTACCAAACCCTTCCTTCACCTCTGACAAGACATCTTGTGAATGTGGGGAATGCCAGGCTTCCACCATAGTTCGGATTGCACGTTAAACTGTAGATCCTTCATTTCATCTCACAATCACCCTACCATTACACATTAGCGTAAGTGCGTATAGCCCGAACGGCTAGTAAGACGCGGTGCTAATAATAATAATAATTTATATCTTGTCGGCCAGTTTGTTGTCTAGCGGTTTACATGGTGTTCTATAGCAGTTTGTATGGTACTGTCTAGCAGTATATATGACGTCGTATTCATCCTGTAATTTTTGAACTAAATTTTTCTATGACTAGAAAACTAACTTAATTATATAATAGCACAACAACCAGTATCATGACCATTAATTCATCCCCTTAAAAGGAAAAGTTCCAGTTTTGGCAATAATAAATGTTTCGACTATGCTGAATATCTAATCCGCTATGACATTTTAAAAGTCTGGATGAGGAATTTTGTTGAGAAGAAATGCACCCACATATGCGTGGATAAAAGATGGGGAGATTACATCGTAACAACATATTTGGGAAACCACCACCAATGTACTCTGTCATGACTCGAACCCCTCCTTCTTGTAAACGTCACCCTTGTGCATTGTGTGTTAAACGCCTTAGATCACGTGATTACGATTGCAGGTTTATCTGGCATTCAAACAGACCCACCAAGTCCAGACTCACGTATTCGAGCCACGTGTCCAGAAACTGTCACCTTTGACTTATGGTGTCAACTTTGACAGTTGTAAGATACATTTAGTGACCTTTAGTCAATGTTTGCTATCCTAAAGGTTTTACGCCACGCATAAGTAGGCACGTAGACTTAATTTCAGCCATAAATATACAATTTAATCATCGCGTCTTACTACCTGTTTGTGTACGCTAATGAGCTAGTGATTATAAAAACGTACCCACATTTTCGTGGAGGGAGAGTGGGAAAACATTTAAGAAAACCAACCTCAATACACCCGATCGGGATTCGAAAACCTGATCTCTCTGTATCGGCAGTTAAATCCATTGAAAGAGTGACGCCTTAAACTATGCAACCACCTGATATATAGCATATATTAAAAATTTTCTTTAGTATGATTTATGAGTTTTAGTGAAGGGCGTGCTGGAGCATCACTTGGTCCCACTTTCTAAAATAACGGCTGTGAACTGGATGTTGTGCCTGTCCTAGTCTTAAGTTAGATTATAAGACATGAATCTACGACAGGCCTAGCAAGTCGGCAGTGGAAAATTATATTACTTGAATAAAAAACTGACCCAGGCCACAAGCTGGAAACAGTAATGATGTAAAAAAAGTCTTATAAAAGGTTTTTCTATTGCGACCCGACTATATATAGCCCTACCCATACAATTGAAACTTACTACGTGGATTTTATAAAACCATTGATTATTTTGTTGGTGACGTTAGCTATTAAGTGAAGTACTCGAAGCTTCTAGCAAGTCTCTCTCCTCCTCAGAAAGTGTTAATAGTACATACCGACTCAGACCGAACCACGTTAACGCCCGCCATAATACGCGTTATCCCAAGTTTTAGTAGTGAAAATAAAAACCGCACTGTAGCAAACTCTGGCTATAGGAACCAGTGTTAAAGGAAGCCAGGTTTACCAGACACTAATGTGCACTATTTATAATCTGTAAATAAATTGTTATGTTTAAATTTCCCCTAGGAACGCTACTGCGTATGAAAAAACAAAAAACACACAAAAACTTCAACCTCGTCGTGAGATGAAATATATTTGCAAGGCTTGTTTAATAAATATTTTTTATCAGCCTTTAAAGAAAATGATATTTTTGATTAATAAATTTTTCCTATTTTATTTTAAAATTTGAAGCTACTAGATTTATTTTATGTGATTAGGTAAAAAGAGTAATTTCATCACGTATCTTTGAGTTGTTTTAAGCCTTACAAGCTATTTTTTTTGAATGGCAATACATGTGGAAACTATTAACTTATCGTTTTGACTAAAAAGTCACTAAAAACGAGACAAACATATTTATTAATCATCCCTCTTTCACAAATCATAGTCAATGAATACATTATTTGCGGCTAATACACATTGGATTATTCATATTTTAGCACCGTGTCTTACTACCCGTTCGGTTTATTCGCGTTTGTAATAACTACGCTAGTGCTTTAGGGATGGTAAACGTTGAATTTTAAAGAAAGTGTATCATAATATTCAGGGGAAAAAGAGTGAAAAACCATTCAGGGAAAAAACCTAGCTGGGATTCGAAGCCCAATATCCCCGTCATCGGCAGTCTATTGCGAGAGTAACGCTTTAAACAGTGCGGTCATCGAAGCGTGTTTTAGTAATATATCTTGGAGCCATTATCATAAACAAATTGGTAAAATGTATGTTATATATTATATACAGACGAAAGCCCCGACTCGCTCACTCACTCACTCAACACCGTATCTCTCGAACCTCCGGGTATGGAATCTTGAAATAAGGCCGGGCGGTTCCTTTCAGGTCGTAGGCATCCGATAATAAGGGATATTGAGAAATTCAACCCCCAAGGTGGTTAAACAGGTGTTAGAACAATGTGACCGTAAAAAAATCGATATAATGAGCTGTTTTGCTGAAAATTGTCAAGAAGGTAGAAGGATCGTCCAAAATGGTCACAAAAATCTAAAAGTGGTACATTTCAAAATGTGGCCATGAAAAATAAGGGGGAAGGGGATAATTATACCACACATTTTATATAAAGCATAAAATGAAAATATGGCAGACAGATGGAGAGAAAAATTCAGACAAACAAATTAAATCTTGAAATATGAAATTTCTGAGCGTGAGTTGGAGAAAGAGATTTTTTAACTACTCCTTAGTGTGGAATCAAATTAAAACTTGACAGGCTGTTTAAAGGACCCCTCGAAATGATCATCAATGTCTAAATAGTTTAAATTTTTAAATGGGATTCTGGGAAATAGCGGAGGTTGGTTGGTCTACAAGCAGAAACAATCTTAATGTTTGGTGTATAATTTGGCTTAAATGTATATTAGTAGCTCCAAATAACTAAATACTTCTAAAAATTTAAATTTCTAATAGTAGTTGGAAAATGGGGATCGAAAGGGGTTTAAAATTTCTCATAATGATAGAAACAACTACTAAAGTTTAAGAAAACTTTAATTCACAATGAAGGTAAAGAGACCACTTAAAATAATTATGGATGACTGAAAATCTTAAATTTCAAATGGGACCCCGGGAAATAGTAAAAGAGGGTAGAGGACTGTAGGCATGAAAAGAAAAATAAACCTTTTAGATGTTGGCAAGCATGTGAAATAACTCCTCAAGATAAGAAAATAAATCTTAAAATTTGAAATTTCTAAAAGGGGGAGTTGAGAAAATGACTAGGGGAGAGCTTAAAATATCCTAAAATAATATAAAAACTACTTTCTTGTGTGGTCGAGAACTGAAATTTGGAAAGCAGGTATAGATCGCACTCAAAATAAACATAAATATTTGAACATTTTAAATTAAAAAATTTAACCACGTAAGATATGGGGGTGGGGAACTTAAGTAGAAGTAAATACCTTTTAGGGAAGGTAGAAAATTAGAATTTGCCATGAATGTAGAGGGTTTGCTCCAAATAATAAAATTAGTGTTAAATATCTTATCTTTCTAAGGGGGGCTGGGGAATTTGGGTGTTTTGAAATCTACAAAATTAAAATAATATAATATTTATAAATGTGATAAACCGACCCAGTAGCTCATTTGGTAGCGTGTCTGGCTACTGAGCTAAGAGTCCCGGGTTACATTACTTGCATGGCCGAAAATGTATCTTTGGTAAAGTGTGGGTTTACCCTTTTACATTGATAAATTAACGGACTGGAACTAGATGTTGGGTCTGTCCTAATCTTAAGTAAGATTATGAGGCATATGAAACTTTGACAGGCCTAGCAAACTGGTAGGGGAACATATATGGCTTGAATAAAAAACCTACCTGGACAATAGGCTGGAAACAGTAATGGATGTAAATCAATGTGATGAAAGATTGGCATTTTTCAAGCAGGCACAAGGACCACCCCAATACCACCATAACTGTCTCAACATTCTTAAGTTTTAAATGGGAAGCGGGCCCACCAGAAATTTTCATAAAGGAATAAAACATTTGTCAATATAGTGGAAAATTGAAATAATTTAATAAATGTAATGTGACAGCGAGATAAGTATGAACATATTAAATTTAAAATGGAAGTCCAAGAAATGGTCCAGGCTGTACGTCTCCGAAATTGTAATTATTGTAATTACTAACCACCACGCATGTGTTAAAAAAATTAAGATTTAGAGATAAATAAAAAACAGTTTTAAAATTTGAATTGAGGAAGGGGGCCAGTGATATAGGGGGGATGTAAATATATTTATAAAGCTTATATCTAAAACCACCTTTTGGTATGGTAGAAAAGAAAAATCTCGTAAATGTATAGAACGCATGAAAGTTATTTTAATTTTAAAATCAAGATCTGGACTAAATTAAGGTTAAGAATCTAAAAACTAGTATAAAAACATAAAAAATGTGGTAAAAAATTTAAATACTTTCAAGAAGCCAAGGAAATCACCCCAAATAATTAAAAATAAAATTATACTGGAAGTTTGAAATTACAAAACTGGTTCAAATAAATGGGGGATTCAAAACTTTCTAAACCAATAGAAAAAAAACTTCTAGTTGTGGAATAAAATTAAATTTTGGCATGTAAGTAAATTTTACCTAACGGATAACCAAATGATGTATGTGTGGATGGAATTTCAAAATGGAAACCTGGGAAAGGGAAACGCTCGAAATTGATGCAACTAATATATAACACTAATTTTCAAGGGGGTTGAAAATTGAAATCTGTCAGGCGGTAAAAGAACAATGTCAGATAACCAAATAAGTCTTAACATTTCAAAATGGGAGTGTGGGAACCAAAATGGGTTTAGGCAGGGGGGATTAACTTAACATTTCTCCAACATTTTAGAAAAGTTTTCTTACAGTGTGGAATAAAATTTAAATTTGTAAAATTGTTATAAAGATCATCCATCCCAGTAAGAATCAAATTGTTATCAAATTTAATCGATTAAACATATGATATTCTACGATCAACTTTGGAAGATGGTTTCAATACTGTTAAAATAATATCGTTAGTTATAATTTTCTCAAAATATCATTTTAACACGAATTTATGTAGAGTAAATCTATAGCTTTTGATTTGTAGGCCATGAGTCGATATATAATTTTTAAATAAAAATTATACTATAAACCAAATAAAAATGATTCTTTAAAATTGAAAAAGGTCACCTGTACATGGGAATCGAACACCAAGACATTTGACTTAGTATGTCAAAGCTGTAACCAACCACTGAGCTATCGAAGAGTTATCCCGTGTTCAAGGTCATTCTCCACTAATATTTTAAGGCAGAGTATGTGATGGGCGTGCGGAAATCGTCAGATACCCATGAATGATCAATTAAGAACACAATCTAAAATCACACATTTGTAGCCGATGATTTCCACACGTCCATCACAGACTCAGCCTTAAACTACGAGTGAAGAATAACCCTGGGTACGGGAAGACTCTTGGATAGCTCAGTGGTTAGAGCATTGGCGTATTACATCTAAGGTTTCAGGGTTCGATTCTCGTGTAGAGATGCTATTTTTCAATTTTAAAGAAAATATATTTATCATTTCTGAAAATTGAAAAATGACACCTGGACACGGGAATCGAACCCGGGACTTTCGGCTTAATACGCCAATGCTCTTACCACTAAGCTATCCAGGATTCGTCCAGTACTCATGGTCATTCTTCACTCATAGTTTAAGGCAGAGTCTAAGATGGACGTGCGGAAGTCGTCAGCTTATAAACATATGATTATCTANACGGGAATCGAACCCGGGACCTTCGGCTTAGTACGCCACTGCTCTTACCACTGAGCTATCCAGGATTCGTCCCGTGCCCATGGTCATTCTTCACTCATAGTTTAAGGCAGAGTCTGAGATAGACGTGGAAGTCGTCAGCTTATAAACATGTGATTATCTAAGATCACAGCCATCAGACAACGCAGCCATCAGCGACTCGGTAGTTGGCAATTTTGCGGCCAATTGACAATTATATATATAATTGTACAGGATTGCATATATTAATGAAACAAATAGCCGAAACTATTGTTAATGCATTTTAGTGGGGATAGCTCAGTGGTAAGAGCATTGGCGTACTAAGCCAAAGGTGCCGGGTTCGATTCCCGTTTCCAGGTGTCGATTTTCAGAATATGATATCTAAGAGGGAATATCCCCACTAAAATGCATTAACAATAGTTTCGGCTATTTGTTTCATTAAAATATATTTATTTGCGGCTATAACCGTAAATTAACAAATAATATAATAGATTGTCTATTTAATCCACCATAAAAATTGTAATACACTTTAAAGCTATAATTCTAGTACCGTCAGTGGTGAGAGAGTTGATAAGTTACGAACTTCACGCTGATTCATCCCTCTGTACACCTGGGTGGGCCATAATCAAGAATAATTAATTACCTCTTCACCAGCCCTGACGGTTGATTCAATTTAAAATCTGCGTTTATATTTTTCAGTTGAATAAATACAATATTTAGAAATAAAAATTTTGTTCGGGTTATGTGGCATTCATCTGCATGATAGAATAGAGTGAGGTGCCCTTATTTTAGCGCACCAATGCTCCTACACTGAAATAACCTGGTTTGTACCGTGCCCAAGGTCATACACCATCTATAATTTTATGTCTGTATAATGCCGGGTCCACACTTGTATCAGATCCTCGTATCGTATCACCGACGCGTATTTTTTTTAGCATCGCGTTCAGGTTATACGCCTATTTACTTACTACACTAATGGGTTAGAGTATATGAAGGCTTAATTTAGAGGGAATACACCCACATTTGCGTGTAGGGAGAGTAGAAAGCCATTTAGGAAAACCCACCCTCATCACCCGACAGGGATCGAACCCCGATCTCTCTATCTTTGGCAGTCTATTCTAACACGAGACTAGCTCGTCAAACCACGTGGCCACCGAAGCGAGTGACGGGTATCTTGAACGTGTGGTTTTGGACGGGACCCCGTATCCTCGACACGATCGTGAGAGCGATACGGGTCATCAGATCATTGCGACCCGCGTCTATTTTCCGTCTCTTCAAAGGAAGTTAGGGGGTGAGGAATGAGGCCACGGCGAGTTTGGATGTGCTACGCCACAACACACCACTGATTGCTATTCACATATCGTGAAGGAACGTCGATAGAATCTGCCGAGATTTGGTGACCAAACGTGTCGTTACGCGTATCGTCAAGCCGCTGTAGCCCTGATTGCGACGGGGATATGATACAAGGATATGTTACAATTGTGAACCCGGCTTAAGGTGTGGATGGGGAGGGGGGGGCGCTAAAAAGAGTGTTTTGGCAGTTTTTATGTCACAACTTTTTTTTGTATTCTGAAAATTGGAAAATGACACTTGGATACGTGAATCGAACCCGGGACCTTTGACTTAGTACGCCAATGCTCCTACCACTGAGCTATCCAGGAATCGTCTCGTATCCAGGGTCATTCTTCACTCATATTGTAAGGCAGCGTCTATGATGGACGTGCGGAAATCGTCAGCTACAAATGTGTGATTTTATTAAGATCACGAGATATCAGATAACGCAGTCACCTTTGACTCGGTTGTTTTAAATTTTCAGAATATGATATCTAGATGGAGTAATCCTCACTAAAAGCATAAATAATAGCTTAGGCTATTTGATTCTTAAATATATTTTTTTTGGCTAAAATAAATAAAATTTTGCTCCAGTACAAGCATAAAGTTTAATTTTCTTAACATGGTAATATCAACAGTTCCTGAATATCTGTCACGAGCATGGTGAAATTATTTAACAAACTTTTTAAAATGAATAGAGAACTTTGTCATTAAATTCTAGGACACTCTTGAGATATATTCAAGAATTGTTGATATCATCATGTGGAGAAAATTAAACTCTCTCTCTCTACTGTAGCAATATTTTATTTATTTTGGACAAAAACAATTTTATATCAAAACTTTTCTTTTGTAAATAAATAAATCAAAGATTGCTTCAATAGAAACATAAAGTTTAATTTTATTCACATAGTTGTTTAAACATTTCTTTTATATCTGTTAAGGGTGTCCTGGAATTTGTTGACAACTTTTTCTCTGTATGTAAATGCTCACCTAATGCCGCTATGCTCATGACAGATATTCAACAACTGTTAATATCAACATATTTTAATAATTTAAAATCTATGTTTGTGCTGAAGATATATTTGATTTATTTTGAAAAAAAAAAAAAGTTTTGTTATAAATCTGTAAAAACAATGGCCATTTCTCTGGTTCCCTTCACTCCCACCTTAAGACAAGCGTGTGATAAGTCAGCTACTCTGAACTTTCAGAAACACAGCTCATGCGACTCGTGGTCGACTTGTTTGGTAAATACCCAGTCGTGATGGCGTACAAAACATTTGAATCTTCCTGTATTAAAAGTAAAGTTGAGGCGTTAGTAAGCTTACTGTATGTGTCATTGTCCTGTACACAAAGTTGTTTCCTGATAAAATAAGTGAGGGTTGAGGGAGTGAAAGCGAAAATAACGTAACGTTGTTTGGCAAACTATTGTATTGTTCGGCCATTTTGCTGGCGCAGAGCTAATACTGGCCTTGTATGTGGTACATAAACCAAGAGGGGAGGAAGCTTGAGATGACCGCTACAAGAAAAATCAATTAGGTCTGGAGGCTGAAGTGGCCGTTATAAAGCCTTTCCAGAGTTCGCCAAATTGGAGTCTCAAGCGTTTATTTAACAGTCTCCCCACCAACGGCTTACTCTGCAATACGGCAAACGTTTCTCTTTTATGACCACAGAAGTTGTTCGTTCAAATGTAGGTACGAGATATATCATTTCATTCTAGTTAATAATCCTAATGCTCCCGTTAGTTTATAAAATATACATATCAAAACTTATTTTTATTTAGTTACTTAGCTCAAGATTTACAGGCACTGTAGATATGGGTAGATTATACTATTTTACCAATCAAAATCTCGAATCCGAATCTTGATTTTATCTCGAATCTTGAATTCGCATTAGGAGCTTGGAAAAAATTATAAACAAAAGAAGAAGTATAAATAAAATGGACTGATAAAAATAAAAATAATAATTAAATGTTAACCATTTTTTGCTATAATACATTAACTACGGTATAAAGTTTATGCATTCAGTTAAGTGTTAAATTAATTGTGTTGGGTCTGGTTGTCAAGATTGTTCTTTAATTGTAATAATAATCTGAACCACCAATAAGGTGTATTTATAAAACAAACTACAGTTCAATTTCTTTTTTTTTTAGTATCCCAGTCCCGAATCTGATATTATCTCGAGTGCCCTTAAGGATTCAAGGAATTCAAGGGTCCGAGGATTCGAGGATAGCATCCTTACAGTTACAGCCCCTGTTTGAACAAACTAAATGAATTATTACTACCAATATATCAAATAATATGTTACTTTCCCGAGTAATGTTTCAAATTTGTCATCCAAGCCAAGTCAAAACTTTTAATAAGTTGTGTTTTTAAAGATGCACAGAAAGGTTATTCACAAATAAATTTATCAACAGATTTATAAGCTCCTTAGGCCTAGATATAGCCTATTAAATTTTGAAGACTATTTTTGGAATTAGATGTGTTGCTAAGATTAATAATAACGTTGAAACAAAATAAAGAGCTTAAATATGAAAGTCTGAAGAAACAGAGGAATTAAAATACATATAAATGAACATTATGAGCAATTATTTTGTATTATATCTATATTATAAATCCGACACCTTAGCTCAGTCGGTAGCCGGTCCACCTACTGATTTAAGGGTCCCGGGTTAAATTCCCGGCGTTGCCGAAAATGTATCATTGATGTAAATATCGTTTACTCTTTCACATTGATAAATTAATGGCCGAGGACTGGATGTTGTGCCCGTCCTAGTCTTAAGATAGATTATAAGACATGTGAAGCTACCACAGGCCTAGCCAGCCGGTAATGGAAAATATATGGCTTGAATGAAAAACTGACCCAAGCCAGAAATGTACTCCTCATTACATTTTTTTAGAGCTATTTGTACCAAATCCCGTTCGGGTAATCCGAAAAACACACTAAATATAATATACATACCACAGATCGATAAGGGTAATTTCAATAAAACGCTCCAACATTCATTTAAAGAGAGGCTGGAAAACATAGTAATCGAACTTCACTTTCAGTGCATCCGGTTGAGATTAAACTACTCCGGCCCTATGGATCGGAAATCAGGAGAGATAAACCACTAGACCAACCCTGTCAATTGGCCTAACTTAATATATTATGTCAGGTACATTAAAATCGTAAAGATTGGCCTCCTGCTCTAATTGTCAGAATTCCTGGCTACTAATCTAGAGGCCCCAGGTTAGATTCCCTGCAGTACTATCGGTATTTTTCCCGAAAGGAAATTGTTCCTATGGTTGCCATGGTTTGGTTAATTAGGCTTAAGTTAGGTTTAACAAGAACGTCCAGCCGACAGTCTACGGTGGCATACGTTAAAACTATTGTATAAAAACCTTCCGGTAGACTGATAAACACCTGCTTCTGTGGCCGCGTAATCTAACGCGTTACTCTCGTGTTGGACTAGACTCCCGAAGACGAGGAGACCAGGGTTCGATCCCGGGCGGGTGCACTGAGAGAGTTTTTTTCCTAAATGGTATTTCATTCTCCCTCCAGGCAAATGTGGGTGCATTTACTTTGACTTAATCCTTCATAATTCCTTTCTTATTAGTGTAATTAGTACTTAGGCGTATAACGGGTAGTAAGACGTGGTGCTAAAAATCCTAACAAACAAAATAAGCATATAATAACTTTTTTTTTCTTCTTGATAAAAAATTGAAAGTGAAATTACTTCTCCATACATACAACATTGTATGATGTCAAGCAAGGTCTGCTCAATTTGACTACTGACAGAGATGTCTTTACAGATCATGAGCTATGTTGGGTCCTACTGTGTGTGTGTGTGACAGAGAATCAGAGAAAGGGGGCGGGCTAGAGTATGAAGAGCAGACGAGTATTGAAGTCAAGCATGGGGCACAGCGAGGCTCTGCCATTGACATCTGCTGCTCTATTTTCCACACACACACAATCACACACACACGCACAAAAGCCTATATTTTTTACACGTCAAGCTATGAATACTGATGCCTCCCTTTATGTACAGAGGGAAAAAGTATGTTATCGATTATTGTGTGATATATTGATTTGAATCCACGAATATTTTTGTAGACTACAATAGGTTTTCTCTTTCTATCCTCTTCTGACCATTTAAAATACGGGAGAGTAGAATTGACGTTAGAATGACGGAACGTTATTAGAGATTCTATTATCTGATAATTTTCAAAATACGAACGGAAGCTTCCTTTTTATCAAAACTTTTTACCAAAAGAATGGTTTAGTTGATTTTTTTTATCTATATCTATATATCTAAGTAAATCTGAGCTAGATGTGCTCGCTTGAAGAAGAATAGCGATGGATTTAAAAGTTGATGAAGTAGCAAGTTTTAATTAAAGAGAAAAATATCAGATGGCAAAAGTAACAAGCAGAAACCACAGCGGGAGGGCAGAACTCCCAGTTTACAAAACTTTTTCATCGACCCTCATCTCTTTACCCCCTTCTTACCCCCTTTTGTGTCACAACCACCCTCCCACAAACACTTTAACCCCATTTCATGGGGGTGAGTGGACGAGGGGGTAAGGGGACCTCTAGCCACAAGCCCTCAGAACAGTTATTCACACTTGAAACTAATTCAGGGGTGTTAAATGTTGACCCTCACAATCGCTACTTAAAAATACACATAAAAAGGGTAAAAAATAAAAAAAGATAAAAAGTTGTGGTCTACTGAAATTACTGTACACTATTTCTGCCAGTCAGGGGTCAGCATTCTGTGGGGGGAATTCGTATGGCGACTCGGTCATAACTTGAGTAAAATAAAATTAACTAGATGCAAACATATTTTGAAAGATTTAGCGTTCACTTTTTAAACACCAGGTTTATATTAAACCAGTAGTTTTTTTCCGTGCGTCGTATATTGTTAAGAATAATGAAAGTAAAATTGATAAAAAGTGTAACAGCATTAGTATGGAGGAGGTTTGGGATACAATCTAAATAAAAAAAATCTCAGTTTATTCGTGTGGGATTTGAGCCCCAACCTTCTCGTTACTGGAAAATCATACAATTTGAGACTTACGCCTTTATCCACGTGCCCACAACACCAGTAAAAAAATGTATCTGGGTCAGTAGTGTATCTGACTAGTGATCTAAGGCTCCCAAGTTTGTTTATCAACATAGCCGAAAATGTATATTTGACATTAGGTTTGGATTCATTCACTAGTTGGTAAATCAAACACATGAATTCTGGTTGTTATATTTTTCCTATTTATATAATGCTACAATGGAACTATAAAGATAGTTGTGGATTCTGCTCTGAGCCAAAAATTCGGGTCAATTACCAGCTACGTGCAATTTTCAGGGGTTTCCTTAGTTGAATTTTTACTGTGGTTTTACAATCATATCTCCAAAAGATTCTGGTGCATTTTATCACTATTAACACTCCCAATTCTATTCACTTTATTGAATAAGCATTGACATGTGTAGTAATTAATAAATACTTAAAATTGTACAGACAAATTTCAATAGCCCACGACTTAAAAATTTAATCAACCTAGGTCAGAACCTTTTATATTAAAAACTATCCCTTGTGCCAAGAACTAGAGGAATGTAATAAGTCTGCACACATAGACAAAGTGAAAAAAATCACACCAACAAAGGCAGGATAACAATAATACTATTTAGTGTAATATCACTCAATTTTTTTAAAGTACTAAAAAACACGCATAAGCACGAATATTTGCCTATATTTGTGTATCTGTGCATTTGCCCATTTATCCAAACTTTATGGACACCCTGTAGGATCTCTGGGCTATCGGACATAATAAATGATTCTATTCACTACCTAGTATAAAACCACATTCCTATTTATCTGTGACCACCTTCTAAAAAAAACTTGCTTACGGGAAAGCGCAAGATACCCGCATCGGTGGCCGCATGATCTAAAATGTCACTATCGCGTTAAACTGAATTTCCGGGGAAATCGGGGTTTCAAATTCTGGTAGGATGTACTGAGGGAAGTTTCTACTAAATTGTTCCCCACGATCCTTCCCTGCAAATGTGGGTGAATTTTCTCTCAAGTTTCTACATTCCCCTTATCCCCATTCCATCAATGTAATTAATTAATGCGTACAAAAATAGTTACTAGGACGAACTTGAAAATTATAATTAACTAGCTGCTGCCCGCGATAGTAACATTTCAGTTTACCTACCTAACATACATGCATTGTTCCATAGAGCGGTTTGCAGTAATAACTTTAAAACCAATGTACCGATTTGAATAATTTAAAAAGTAATTTACTCCTACGTAAACAGCCTAAATGATTAAATAATTGTTTTGGATAAGGATTCATATCATGATACGGATATAATCACTTTTTGTTCGCAAACATGTTTTAGTTGACTAATTTCAACAAAAAACGTTTATTGTAACATAACTATAATAATTATAATGTCTCGTGGACTTTTTTGTTCACATTAGTGAGAACGTTCAATATGTATAGTTTTTTTTTTATGTAATACCAATAGTTTTTGTAGCACACGCGGAGAACGCATATTTTTAGGCAATTTTTTATACCTTGTGTAAAACTATCGACATTTTTACTAGGAATAAATTAAATTTTCAAAATAAATTATAAACTATGTTACTCACTGATAATGTAGCTTTATATTTGTGAAAGAATTTTTAAAATCGGTCCAGTAGTTTTTGAGTTTATCTATTACAAACAAAAAAATCAAATCTTTCCTTTTTTTATAATATTAGTGGAGATAAAATATCAACAGCAAGTTTACTTAGCGATCGTTTAAACCCTAAGTAAGCTAAGAACATGCATTGATGGATGGGTTGGTTCGAGACGTTATGCTTGTATTGTGAAGATGGTTTTAAAAATTATATTTTTATTGTGTTTCTCACCTGTCTTCCACGTACATTCTGTTGCATTTCCTCTAAGATGACTTCACTCCCAAACCATAAAATAAATCACTATTAACTCTTTTGTTAAACGTTAAAATTAAATAATGTTTACGAATGAATATATCAAATTAGCATTAAGTTCTAACATGAATATAATGGAAATCAATATAATTAAATGTGATTGCTTAAGAAATTGGGACGAAAAGAGCAAAATAATATAATATGCGCCACTATTCCCAAGTATTTTTTTCATTTTTTCATTTAACACCGCGTCTTACTACTCATTCAGGTTATACACCTAAGTACTGATTACGTTAATGGGCTAGGAATTGGGAAGGTTGAATTTAGAGGAAGTGAACACACATTTTCGTGGAGGGAAAGTGGAAAACATTCAGGGAAAACCACCCCAGTTCACCCGACTGAGATTATAACCTCGATCTCCCCATCCTTGGCAGTCTGACTCAACACTAGCGCGTTAGCCAACTAGGCCACCGAGGAAGGTTATTCCCAATTAAATAGTATTTAAAATATTTTTTTGGGAAAATAACACTCGTTATGATTTTCGGTTGAGAATTGAACTTCGAGCTACCAATTAAAAACCTATAATTAAATGTGATTGCTTAAGAAATTGGGACGAAAAGAGCAAAATAATATAATATGCGCCACTATTCCCAAGTATTTTTTCATTTTTTCATTTAACACCGCGTCTTACTACTCATTCAGGTTATACACCTAGGTACTGATTACATTAATGGGTTAGGAATTGGGAAGGTTGAATTTAGAGGAAGTGAACACACATCTGCGTGGAGGGAGAGTGTAAAACATTCAGGAAAAACCACCCCAGTTCACCCGACCGAGATTATAACCTCGACCTCCCCATCCTTGGCAGTCTGACTCAACACGAAACTAGCACGTTAGCCAATTAGGCCACCGAGGAAGGTTATTCCCAAATAAATAATATTTAAAATATTTTTTTGGGAAAATAACACTCGTTATGATTTTCGGTTGAGAATTGAACTTCGAGCTACCAATTAAAAACCAATGACGCTATATACTTAACCTTATTGGTAGTTGTAGAATCCTTAAGTAAACTTCAATCATTGCAAACAAATAAAAATAAATAAGCTTACATGGCTTTATATTAATACATTCTTAATGTCTACTGATCTGTAAACGTCATTTTGGTTTTAAGTTGATTGTATTATTTATACCCTTCGTGAACACTATGAATAAATTATCATAGAAGATTTATTTCATACAACATTCGCCAATTAACTTGAAAATTATGTCTTGCCAGGGTTGTTTGGAATAATAAGGTAGCGAGTTCATGAAGTTTATGAAAAGATTGCACGCAAAGTGTGGCTATTATATAAAACTGATTAAGGAGAAAGAGAGAAATTGTTTTACTGTGCATGTGGACAGCCTTTATAAAAATAAATTAACAATATTTTTCAAATAAAATGGAATAAATTAAAATTCATCATTACCTTAGTCAACCGATAGGTTAAGTTAGTTTTTTATGTACAGTGAAATATAAAGCTAATTTTTATGTTTTAGCCTTCAACACATATTTAGTAAACAAATTGTGACACACAACTTACAAAGTAAGTTAAAATATAGGACGAGCCTGTAACAAATAATTGATGTATTGATTTGCACTACCCATGACCGAACCAGAGTCCCAATACTTGTGCTCAACAATTTTAATAACATAATGATAATACTTTTTACTACCTCTTCAGGTTATACGGCTATGTTACGCTAGTTAGTTATGAAAGAGAAAAGTTGAATTTAGAGGAAGTGTACCCGCATTTATGGGGAACGAGAGTGGAAACAATTTAGTATAAGCTACCTTTAGTACACGCGACCGGGGTTCTAAACCCGGTCTCCCAGTCAATGACAGTCTAGTTCATTACGAGAATAGCGCCTTAGATCATGCGACCACCAAAGCATGTAATCACTTAACTACAGGGATGTGCAGGAAGTCACCGGCTCCATTTTTATTTTCAGCAATTCTTAACATTCGGCCAGGCTGTCTGCGTATTTACAGTGACGGAATGGATACGAGGAAAGTGGAATTTTGAGGAAAAGTACCCACATCGATGCCGAAAATGGAAAACTACTCTTAGTACATAAAGGCGGGATTTTAACCTTGACCTACCTGTCACTAGCAAATCAGACAAGATGAGATTGACGCCCTAGCTCACGTGGCTGCCAACGCGAGTTTACGCTTATTAGTCAACATACAAATATGTATAGTAAACTTACGGTATAGTTATAACAGGTTCCAATAAAATGTTTCAGACTATTAGTCGATATTTTCAACTAGCAGTTTTTCCATAAAACCTGTGTTTTTTAAAAAAAACTACGATACAGGGTGTTTTTAAACACTTTGCTAAAACTTAAACTTTAGAATCTGTGGGCAGAAAGAAAGAGGAATACCTAGTAAAAATGGTTTGGAAAATTCATCTTGCATTACTAAATACAAGTAAGTAGAAGATAAACGCCACAACGCCGGAAGTACGCAGCTGTAAATACGTACGTGTACCGCAAGTTGCATATAATTAGGTGGGAAGAAGTTCCCGGCAGTGAACATCGTGCCCACGTGCAACCGACGGTGCATTATGGCAGAGGAAGGGAGTTTTGAAAACCTGCTGCGATGTGCTCACCTAGTGATATGCAACTTGTTGTACACGTACGTACTTAAAGCTGCCTACTCCCAGTGTTGTTGCGTCTAGCTTACACTGATATTTAGTAATGCAAGATGAATTTTTCGGACTTACTTTAATAAGGGTTTTCTCTTTCGTTCTGTCTACAAGTTCTGTGACTTAAGTTTGGGCAAAGAGTTTAGAAACACCTTTATATCTGCACTCAGTTGGTGAGAGATTTTGGAAACAATATTTTGACAAATAAACGTTTCCTGAGCACCAAGTTGGGTTCGGATATCGGGCCTCTCGTATCAGCTGTCGGTGTACCCTATATATTTCAACTAGAATGTTAAATATTCATTCATCTTAGGCCTGTCTGCGACTGGTTGATTATATTACTAACCAACCTAACATAACCTAACCGTCAATTGATAAGCGCATAGTATGTTGGGATTTGTTTGAAATAAAAGTAAATTTCGGTCATTTACTACGTAAGAGTAGGTAAAATGAAGGTAAACCAAATTAATTATATTTTTATTAAATAATAAATAAAGCAAATCAAAAGAAAAATTTGTTCAGAAAATGTGGTGGTTTTCCGTTGCATTGCACACTGATTCTCTATGAGCGAGGGCGAAACTGTCAACCAATTTTGCCAGTAAAGATATTTTTACACACCTTCCAGGGTTCTTTTACATTCCACAATCGACATGGGACCGACGGCTTTACTTCCCTTCTCAAGGAAGTTGTGCTACGGATGCTTATCGCTCAATAAAGATCCTTTGACCTCGGCTGGGTTTGAACCCATGAACATAGGCTTCTGAAGCGAGAACTTTACCCTAAATCCTCCGAGGTCGAAAATAAAATAGTACTGTACATAAATACACTATTTTCTTCTTCGCATTTTCTTTGAATTTTATATTTTTACTGACTTTTTTTAAAAATATTTCACGTATAAATAACTTTATTCCAAACAGTTATTCATATTCATACTTATTTTGTTTTAAATAACACATTATTTTAGGAATCAGAAAATGTCACGCTGGTGCTAAAACGTTGCCATAAGCGATGCGATTTCCCATTTGTTTATGAACGACGTTTGATTTATTTTGAATACAAGTGTATTTTTAGTTGGTTTTTTTCCTGCATCCGGTCACCTATCACCGGGGACGTGAAATGTAGGGGCTTGACCAAGTTGATAGATGACGTCACATAACGCACCATTCAATGTAACGTCCAACCCTTAGTTACACGATAAACGAGCAAAGCCCTCCCCCCTATATATAATGATTAATGTTCACGTGACAAAACCTGGGGGGTGGTCCAATTATCAACAATTGATGTTGCTTCTACATCTTAGTATAAGGTGTGCCGGAAAGCCATGGAGGTATCGGGGTTCGAATACTGAACCATTTCAGCTCAAAACCTGTGCTTAAAAACTCTGACTCACATCAGGTTGCAAGGTCCAAGGCGTCACTCTAGTAATATTCTGGATTCCTTGTGACCGAGCTCGGGGTTTGAATACCGTCCGGGTTTTAAATCTCCCTTCACGTAAATGTGGGTACGTTTACTTTAAATTCTACCTTTAACATCACTCGAAGAATGTTATAAAGCTCCACTCTCGTGTTGGACTAGCCGGCTGATGACGGGGAGATCAGGGTTCGAATCCCGGTATGGTCCACTGATTATGGTTTTTATTAAATAGTTTCCCACTCTCCTTCCATGCAGATGTGGGTATATTACCTCTAAACTGATTCCTCCCTCATCCCTACCCCATTAGAATATTATTTATCACGTGTGACATGAACAGGTAATAACCCACGGTGATGAATAAAATCCCTCGCGCTTTCTAATGTAGTACATATCTGGTATTGAAAGTGTTCAAATTGATTACTAGACTGAGACTGATACAATTATTGTAATAAATTATAGTAATTTGTTTGCACGCTTCAGCGACTTATTAATATTAATTTGGGCCTCACCCCTGGGTCAAAGGGGTCAAAATCATTGCTACAGGTCTAGAATATCTTGGTAAAATTCTTGGCTGTGCAGACCATTAATATTTGTTTGTGAGTTTGTCCTGATATCCAGTTAGAAAATATTTAGACCTTAGGGTAAAGTGTGTGTATAATTTGTTTTGATTAGATAAGGATATACTTTTATTATTACTATTCCATCATTATATACACATCCACTACTGGCTTGCTAGGCCTGTCGTAGCTTTATATGCCTTTTAATCTAACTTAAGACTAGGACAGGCACAACATTGAGTCCCCAGCCGTTAATTTATCAATGTGGAAGGGTAAACACATATTTCACCAAGGATAAACTTTTTAGCCATTCCAGGAATATAACCAGGAACACTTAGCTCAGTAGGCAGACACGCTGTTGATTGAGATAAGGTGTCGGATACTACTACTATTATTACTAATTTTACTACCACTACACTACTACTACCACTACTACTACTACTACTACTACTACCACTACTACCACTACACTACTACTATTACCACTACACTACTACTACTACCACTACTACCACTACACTACTACTACTACTACTACTGCTAATACTACTACTACTAGTAATACTACAAGATACTATTATTCAAATATTTAGTTGGGCTTATTTATTTTTAACTTTCATTAAAAACTTTTTAACTACATATCTGAAATATAATTGTGTTCAATCATGATAATAAAAAAAGTATTAGCTAATAAAGGTAGTCCTATGTTTAAAATAGAATGTTAGATCTTCGTCAATCCGTCTCCACAATCTACAACACACATTTGATTAAACTCGTTATTTTAATAAAGTAATTATAATAATTTTAGTTTATAATTTTCATAATGCATTTCGTTTAGAGTTTTATTCAACGTTGTTTAGCTTTAGAATATGATTGTATGAATAATAAAGATAAATTAATCCTTTATTTTGAAAGGTAGTGTATTTAAGTAATGTATTAAAATACGTAGCCAAACTAATACATGCTACCTTTATACTGTATATCCTTATTGAAAATTAACTTTGTGTTACGTGATTAAAACGCTCTCGGATATTTCCAACAGGTCCAAACTTACCCTTTATTTTGTTTCATCTCTTCATTCCATACGTCTTATGAATAACCGAATCTGAACAATGCACATTAATAAAGAGGTATTTATTTACCTTAACATTCCCTTGTAATTAATTAAATATGTAACAAAGTTGGCAACCCATTTTTAAAATTCAAACAAGTAATTAATTTTCCTGCAGAATATGTGCAAACAAAGCCAATGTATAATTGAACAGGAATAAGCTTGAATTTAATTCGTATTTAACCCTTTACTTAGAGAAAAAGTCATTTAATTGCCCCTAAAAATAATAATATAGATTTTAATTAAAAGTTTGTGTCGGTGTTATTTCTACTTTGTGAAAAATATATATATATATATATATATTTGCTTTATAACTAGAAATGTGTTCTTTTTAAAATGTTAATGATGGTTATGTTATTCAAATACATTTTAGCACCGCATCTTACTAACTGTTCAGGTTATACGCATATGTACTAATTACGATAATGAGCTAGGGATGATAAAGTTTGAATTTAGAGAATGTGTACATGTATTTGCGTGGGGTGAGAGTGGAACACAATTTGAATAAAACACCCTCATTACACTCGACCGGTCATCAGTAGTATAGTCTATTGAAGAGTGACACCTTATAGCATGCGGCCACCAAAAATGTAATAAACGTGTTAATTATGAAAATTACATAACAGATCTAGGCAAATATCTTTATCAATATTTATGTAATTTAAAAATGTACACGACAAAATAAATAGAAAAAGTGAATTAATAAAGAAATTAAATGAATGCATAGTTTTACTTCTTTTTAAATAATTTCAAACTCAAAATAATGAAAATATAATAAGTCCAACACAAAAAATTACCCAACCAAATTTTGAGATTATATGCTACGCAAACAAATTTGACTGGCTCAGACAAACAATTAAACCAAACCCACTTAGGCGGCTACATAGTCTAACGCGCCAATCTTGCAGTAGTCTAGACTGCCGATGATGGATAGATCAAGGTTCGAATCTCGGTCGGGTGTATTGAGGGTAGCTTTATTGAAAATGGTCTATCTCTCCCCTCTACGCAAATTTGGGTACACTTCCTATAAATATTACCTTCCCAATCCCTAAAACTATTAGCGTAATTAGTTGTTAAACTTATAACCTGAACGAGTAGTAAGACGTACTGCTAAAAAGAAATAAAGCAAGTTATAGTGTTTAAACAAAATATCATGCAGATTGGAAATTTTACAAAATATTTGGGGGTCCGGGGCTCAATCCTCAGTCCCGGCACAGATTTATCTGATTACCAAACCCTTCCTTCACCTCTGACAAGACATCTTGTGAATGCCAGGCCTCCACCGTGGTTCGGATTCCACGTTTAACTGTAGGTCCTCCATTTCATCTCACAATCACCCTGCCATTACCCATTATCGTAAGTGCGTATAGCCCGAACGGGTAGTAAGACGCGGTGCTAATAATAATAATATTACAAAATATTTACTGGCTTTACGGCTTAGATGACCCCTCTACTGAATACTAAAAACATGAATGGTAAAACTTTTCCCAAAATTATGATTGAAAAGTATTAATAGTGATACAACAACGATACATGCAATTTAAAGAATAACATAATTATTGAGTTGCGCAGAAAGAGAAAACCATAAACCAGCTCAACAGGATATTATATACATAATAATAATAATAAGTGAGTATGTGGTTAGTAATTTATTTAAAAGCTCATCTTGTCTCTTCACTTAAAAACTTCATCCAAGTAAAAGAACGACGATATGTTATTACTACTTTTTTTAGCTACACATTTGGGCTACATCTATCGTAGCCCAGTTTGTGGAAATATTAGCCGGTAATTATATATCGTTTCCCAGGGGACGCCCGAATGTACTAATGGTACTTTATTTCCGTGAAAGCTATCTCCATGTCCTCATGAGATGAGAGGATGATGACAGTGAGTATTATGGTGTAGAACCAATAGAAACTATTAACCGAATTAACAAAGCCTGACTAACCAGCTCCTGCTGACCGTAAATATAGTTTACCTTTCTTGACAAATACCCATTGTACCAGCCATAAATCGAGCCTGAGACCCCTAGGTAGGTAGACAAGTGCGCTGACCACTATACCGTGAGGCCGGTTATTACTAAGTGATAGCATCCAATCAGAACACTCTTACACTATTTTCTAATATAAAGCGAAAGTATTGGAATCGTGAAAAAAAAACAACAAGATTTTGAAAAATGTTTACGTTTTATGTGAACACGAACCCAAAAAAGTTTATTCATACAATTATGTTTGTCCACATGTATGTCTATCTGTCTGCCCTGGCCACAGATTTAAAATGGTTTGATGGATTTTGTTCAAACTTGATATTTAGCTATTAAAGATCTATACCGAAAACAATTTTTTTTTTCATTTTAGCCCTTGAATAATGGTAGTTTACTGATAAGTAATATTTTTAAATTTCAAATTAATAAAAAAGGCTAAAAAGATTTTGTTTAGAATGCATATCTAAGATTTGTTTGTCATGATAAATAACTGGGGATATTTGTTTTTGGGGTAAATATCATTTATGGGTAGTTTATTAACAACAGATTTTTTTCAAACTCGATACATTTTACAAATGGCCCTGATGATTTGGTTCAAAATGTATATCTTGGCAGTGTTTGACATGAAAAATAGCCCTGTATACTTTGTTTTGGGGAAAATTCAATAAAGGGTCATTTACTGATAAGTGAACTTTAAAATGGCTAACACAATTTTGCTTTAAATTTATACCCGTGAAGTGTTTGGCATGAACATGAAAAATAAAGCTACATATTGGTTTTGGGTGTAAAATTTTGTTTTGGTTAGTTTACTAATGACGTTTTTTTATTTGAATGTTTTAAAAAGTGGCTTTAGCGATTTGGTTCAAAATTGATATCGGGAGACTATTTTACGTATCAATAATAATGTATCTTTAATTATCTAAATAAATTAATTTAAGGGTAGTTTACTTACAACATATGATAAAAAGTTTGAATATTTTCCAAATTGACCTTGAAGATAAAATTAAAAAATGGGAATCTTTGCATAATCTTACATTTAAAATAAAAATAAGTATTTATTTTTATTAGTGACAAATAATTTCAGGGTAGTTTCCAAATAATTTATTTTTGAAAATTGAATTTAAAAAAAATATATTTGAACAGTTTGATTTAAAATTGATATACAGAATGATTTTTGTGAATAACAAGATGATGTGTTTGTTTTTATGAGTAAAACTTATTTGAGAGTAGTTTAATAAATACCTATTTTTGAACATTTTCTTCCAAGCTATAATACCCAATATGAGAAAGTTTGTGCGATTGTGTCGTACCATTTATTAACTTTTGAAAAAAGGTTTGAGCTGAGCATATACTCAAAATAAACGGTGAATATAAACATCACTAATATAATTGACTCACGAGATAAACTCCTGGGACATTTTCATATTAAAAGTAGACATCATATGTGCTGTTCAATCTTCTAAATGGCTCTAGACAGAAACTTGTAATAAATGTAAACCTTTCTTGACATTATACACGTCCACAAGGAGGGAAAAATTCATTTTAGGACAAGTAAGAAGATGAAATAACTAAATTCAACATGACTTTGTTTACGAATGCCGTCCTTAAAAGGGACGCAAATATATGGAAGTATCTTTGCATTAATTTCATAACTAGTAATTTTCACAATTTCCCACAGAAATGTAAAGCTGTAATATCCAAACAATACAAAATAATTAATTAATTAATTATGGCACCGCGTTTTACTACCCGTTTGTGTTATACGCTTAGGTACTAACTACGCTAATGGGTTAGGAATCGGGAAGGTTGTATTTAGGGGAAGTGAGCTCACATTTGCGTGGAGGGAGAGTGGAAAGCTATTTAGGAAACACCACCCCAGTTCACCCGACTGAGACTCGAACCTCAATCTCCCCGTCCTCGACAGTCTAGCTGGACATAAAAAAAAACTAGTTCGTTAGCTAACTACGCCACCAAGGTGGGTAGCAATACATAGTACTCGTGTATAAACACACAGGGCCTAATTTAGAGTTATGGAGGCTCCGGGGATGTAAAAATGTGAGGCCTTAGTGCTAAACATATGATTTTCTTTTTGAAGTTTTGAAATTATTATTTTTGATTTATAAAATTAATTGTTAAATGATTAATTATATACTACTATGAAGCCACATGACTGACTCACTCGCTGACATGAATGTTTACCTACTTACAGATGAGCTAGAAACTTGAAATTTGACAAACTTATAGCTTTTAGCCTGTAAGCAATGGAAAAATTCCAAAAAGTTAAAAACATTAAATTTTAATCCCCGAAAGAAAATGCAAAATGGCAGAGCAACTTTAAAGTTGGTGAGGACCTTTCTTTGGAGGTCTCTTGTGGCTAAACGGTAAGACCTATCAAAAAACGGCTCTGGAATTACATTAGTTTACTTGCAAAGAAAACGCACTTGGGGATTGAGGGCGGAGCCTCTAGCGATCAAAGCGAATGTTAAATATATTATTAAAAAGGAAATAATGTCATCACAATAAATTAGATTTATAATCTATAAATACATATTCACTGTGATCTAGTGCTTTGTGGGTTTTGATAATCACAGTATAAAATATAGGTTTCCCACACGTGCCATTAATGGGTAATCAAGTAATATTTTATCAGAACTAAGTAGAATTGATAAAGTAAGTCAAAAATTTTTTCTCATGACTTCACTCTACGGAGCCTAAACACCTTGATCTCTATTTATTTATATAGGCTACATATACATACTTATAATACTTTTTACGTTGGTTTCACATAGATGACAAAACAATTTGTTTGTTTTATGATTATGATGAAGATATTTCGAGTGTGACTATCCTAGATTCGTCACTGCGTAGTTAATCTAGAGATACAGTTTTAGAACAATGCACCATGCTATATATTTTTTGCCATAACCCTCCTCTATTGTAAGCCTATATAGAGGTGTGTAAAGGATTTTGATTTGTGCAACTTCCCTCCCCCACTATTTATATCATCTACCCGCCCGCATCCTTGTAACAACTCACACTATATCCAAAACTCTCTACCCCTCCCCCCATTGTTCGCAACGATTGTGTTGGCGGAATAATGACCACAAGCCCCTCGGGGCTCTTGCGCCACAAACTACCTCCCCTCCCTTCCTCTCCCACCCAGAATGTCTTCCTACCTCTCCATCCTTATCACTCTTGCATACACAACTGACCCTGATTACACCCGACCAATTCTAAACTCGTTAAAGCTCTCCTGTGATCTAAAAAAAAAAAAA
>CABFOV010001676.1:3409-56996 GCA_902141375.1 Timema poppense | reverse complement strand
ACACACACACACACATATATATATATATATAAAATAGGAAACAAGAACGAATGTAATTTTAAAAAGCAAGTCAATGTTTTCAAGACGTAAATAATATAGTGACTCTGTGAGCTCGTCAGAGGAAGAGGGTAGCTGTTATCGGTAGCTAAACATGTAGTCTCATAAAGTGAACCACTGGTTTTCTTCCCTTTCTTTCTATTTTGTACATTGGTGTGAAAGTGCTTAGACTGCTTGGGTGCATCAAGTTAAGATGCAACCCGCTTCGCTAATAGCTTCAAAATCTCCAAGTAGTCAAGGTCGTTACATCACACACATTCTCACCCACTTCAGTGGCCGCGCGGTCTAACACGTCACTCTCGTCTTGGACTATATTGTCGGTGAGAGGATATATGGGTTCCAATCTCAGTTGGGTGCACTGAGGGTGGTTTTCCTAAATGTTTTTCCACCCTCCCTCCGCAAAAAATGTAGTNTCACACACATTCTCACCCACTTCAGTGGCCGCGCGGTCTAACACGTCACTCTCGTCTTGGACTATGTTGTCGGTGAGAGGATATATGTGTTCCAATCTCAGTTGGGTGCACTGAGGGTGGTTTTCCTAAATGTTTTTCCACCCTCCCTCCGCAAAAATGTAGTTATCTTCTTCATTTCTACTCCATTAGCATAATTAACGTATAAGTATAACCCAAACAGATATTAAGAAACAGTGTGAAATAAAGTTGAGTTTAATTTAAATGATAAAATGTACTATGATTGGTTCACGTTAATTTTGGATTTTTCTGATCGTCGGAAAGTTTCTAAAAACACAATTCCATATTTATCCACCAAGAAAATATATTTTGTCACGTTCACAAATGAAGTCAGTCTATATAAGTTGCCAAAGTGACTAAACGTATTTGCAAAGTGGACGGTTATGAAATTGATATTTTACCCATTTCCAACTGTCAGGAATAAGTTAACTCAAATGGCCAATACCATCTCAATCAAATAACACTTTTTTTTATCGACGTAAATAATGTAAAATTCTTTTTAAACTGGCCAAAGTATGTACGTATAATTGTTTGGCTTCAGAGAATAATAATTATAGTCGCCAGATAGTATTACATTGCAACACTCAGGAAACTACTTGTACTTTAATTAGTGTTGCTTTTATGCAATTAGTATTCCAAGCTAATTTCCGTCTTCTTGTTTGTTAAAGTTATGTGCGACAATCTACAAGGTTTTGGAAGTTGTGCTTTGAGTTTCAGTAATTGTTTAAACCAGTGACCGAAATAGAAATTTCAAACTCCCAGGATAATTAGTGGTACTGGAATAGTGTACTGTACGTATATTCATTTATAAAATTTAACATGGGGATGCTAAATCTTTCAAAATTGAGACTTGTAAATATACATCCCAGGAGAATTATGTTTTTATGCACAACGTATTACTACTCGTTCTCGGTATCAATATTTATTTTTAATCACCACGTCTTACTAACCGTTCGGGTTGTACGTCTATGTACTAATTACACTAATGGGCTAGGATTGTGAAGGTTTAATTGAGAGGGGGTGCATCCACATTTGCGTAGAAGGAGAGTGGAAAACTATTTAGGAAAATTCCCCTTCATTGCACTTGACTGGGTTTGAACCCCGATTTTACTGTCATCGGCAGGCTAATCCAAGACGAGAGTCGCACGTTAGACCACGCGGCCTCCGAAGCGGGTGATAACAATATTTAATTACACTTATGATATAAGGATGAGAAAGGTGAAATTTAGAGGTTATGCACCTGTATTTTCTTAAAGGGAAAGCAGAAAATTATTTATTAAAAAACACCCTCGGTACACCCAGCCGAGAATTGAATTCTCCCTCGGAAAACTAGACTAGAGGGACCTGACACCATTGCCTCCACGCCCACCGATATGGGTAAAAGTATATGTCATCAAAGTGATTTGAACTCCAGCTTAGGTTATGAAAACCACTATAAAATTTATTGAAATTAATATTTGGATCGGATTAAACTATGTCCACAAACCTAACTAAAATATATGTGTCAATATTACTTCAAGACACCATTTATTTTCCGGTGTCCAAGATTTACTTTAAAAATATATTTGAAAACCATGAGGGTGAGTTTTCTGTGTTCCCCATAACTATATTACAAATACAAATTTATTAGATAGTTTAGAACACACCTCATTGGCCATACGTAGCTTAATTTATAATCTAAGGCAATCTAAGGTAAAAAAAAAGTAGTAAGGTGAATGACCTAAAGTGTAACTTGCTTACGATCGAACCACAACCTACCACATGAGAGTCGAACCCATTAATACCCATTTAACGCTACCAGTATTTATTATATTATTAAATTACAGGGTTAATATAGTTGCTATTCCTCTTGACACCCGAGAGAAGCAGGTTCGAATCTTGGTTTGGTGCACAGGAGTGTTTCACCCCCTACTCTCCTCCAACCCCCAACTATTGGGGTTTCCCATCTTCTATCTAGCTAAGTGCTGGCGCAACTCCTTATATTCACCATCCTCATCCTGTCACCTTTGATTAAATAACATACATTAAAACGATTGTGATGAACCCCCGAGTTTACCTAGTGATAAAATAGTGTGTTTTAATACTTTTTTTTGTCAGACTTGGTGACTGCATGGTCTAAGGCATCACTCTCGTGTTGGACTGGACTGCTGATGACCGGGATATAGGAGTTCGAATCCCAGTCAGGTGTACTGAGAGTGGTTTTTCAAAATTGGTTTTCCACTCCCCTTCCACGTAAATGTTGTTAAACTTCCTCTAAATTCAATCTTCCTCATCCATAGCTCATTATAGCTATTAGTACTTATGCGTATAACCTGAACAGGTATTAAGACACGGTGATAAAAAATATATAGGTAATATTTGTACACTTAAGAGCGCCACCTACTTAAAGGATATTCTGACACCAAACGTGAATTTAAGGGGGACACTTAGCCCTCTTATGTATATGATTTTATTTTTTTAGACTAATTGAAGTGTGGGCAGGGGTAGAGGAGGTGGTAGCGGTGTGCAGTGGGCACTGGGCACTGGGCAAAGTAATTGGCAGGAAGGACGCGTGTCAAGAAAAAATATGCCTACCAACTCACCCAAAAGTTTCTCCATTTAATATATCTGTGCACCCCATCACCCCTTTTACAATCTCTAAATTCGTGCTTGACTGACACTGTCCCATCTTTTATAAAATGGCAGATATGAAGTAATAAGATGCAGATGAGTTTTTATTTAGGAAAAACTGAGCCATTGTCCAGAATGAGATCAAGAGGGTTTAAATAAACATTTCGCCTTGATTTTCTGCAGCTTTCTCTACACATATCTCCTTTCTTGTCCCCTTGCCAGCTTTATGCTGGCTGCTCCACAGCTAATATCGGAAGATCAATTAAAATTTGAAAACATAACGAATATTGTATGCTATAACTAACTTTGAATACATTGATAATACAAAATCTGAACTCTTAAAATATATATTACATAGCTATTAGCGATTGAAATAAGTTTTTATCAAACATTTTTTATTGAATGATATCCTTTTATACACGGTCGGGACACTTTTATAGATTAAAATATGACATGTATTAAACTATTGTTCTTTAAAATAACAAAATAACATAAAGTTTTAGTAAAGATATTGTAAACACGGATTTACAATATTAAGTATATTTCATAATTAAAACTATTTCTTAATTTCTTGGAAATCACAACTTAATTCATGGCTCGGGACAAGTAATTTTTCCCCCTAAAACAACTTCCCATCGATATAGTTTCTATCTTTTATCGCGTAGCAGCTATTAAATATAAAATTTGGACGTTAATAACACTTTGGACCGATCAAGTCAAACAAATACATAGCTAAACTCCCAGCCCAAACTTAAACCACAACGTTTGTGGGCAGAAATACACAAAAAATCCCAGTAAAAATGGTTCTGAAAAGTCATCTTGTATCACCAAATGCAAGTTGAAGTTGGACGTGACAACACTGGGAGTATGCAGCTATAAGTACTTAAGTGTACAGCAAGTTGCATATCACTAGGCAAGCACATCACAGCAGGTGTTCACAGCTCCCTTCTCGACTTGGGGACGTATTCTTGAGTAATTTCAAAGCTATCTCGTGTGGTTTTCCCATTTAACTTTGCTTAGAAAACCATACGAGATGCTCAAAAATGCACACAAGAATACAGACCTTGGTCACAACAGTATCCGTCGGTTGGATTTGACCTGAGCTCACCCTCCGAACACGTTGCTCCCGGCCAGGCACACCTGTACGCCTAATGATATGCAACTTGTTTTACACGTACTTACAGCTGTATACTCCCGGCATTGCCACGTATAACTTCAACTTATATTTAGATTACTTTTCAGCACATTCTTTTACTGGAATTTTATGTTTCTTTCTGCCCACAGACACTGTGGTTTAAATTAGGGCAGAGAGTTTAGTTACACCCTGTATAATAAATAGCAATCACTTGGACCCTTCTCAACTCACTAGTAGGCTATATTTACATGCAAAGTTTTAGGTTTATTGGTTTCATACTTTTGGAGCTATGATGCTGATACAAAACACACACAGAGACCCTTTTATTTACATTGGTGGGCACGTGGACTAAACGTCAAGCTAATATAATATGTTTTTCCACGAATGAAGAGTTTATGTTCTAATCCAGGCTAGGGAAAACTAAATAAACCTTTTCCCTCTTCCCCTCTCTACAAGCTTGGGTAAATTTTCGAGGTTCCGGGCTTAAATACCATTCGGGTGTCTTTAGAGTATTTTCTCCTCTCTTTGTTCCCATTTTCCCTTCACGTAAATGTGAAAATATTTACTCTGAAAACTTACCATACTTATCTCTATAAAAATAACATAATTAATATAGATATTCGTACAGCCAGAATGGGTTGTAACACGCGATGACAAAAAAAAAAGTATTTGAGACCTTAGGTTAAAATAGCCAGTGAGCCGTGTATTTTAACCACAAATATTGATATTCGAGCTCTTAAAGCAGTCGTTAGTGTCTGCGTAAGTCTGAGTAAGGGATCCCAGGTTATAGGATTAGGGTTAAGGACTGTTTAACTTGTCTGTTTTATTATTATATTTGTTTTAAGTCGTATGATAATGTAATCATCGTGTTTTGAATGTACACGTCCAATATATCTTTTATAAAAATAATACGATAAATATACTGGAAAACATTTGGAAAACAACTAATAAATACTACGATGGGTTTTAATTTCAACAGTTGGCTAGGCAAATTAAATATTAACTCAAATTTTTATGATTATTTGAAGCTATTACTTAAGATAAATTATAATTCAAACAGTCGTCTACTAAAGTTTATTAGCAATCCAATTTATTTTGTTCATGATCTATAAAGAAAAAGAAAAAATGATGGTCTTGCCCCAGAGGTTAGACCTTAATCAGAGACTCTCGTGTTTCCTAATAAGAACAAAAAGAAAAAAATTAAGAGAAGAAACGTTTTCGTCTAAGGCCCATCATATAAAGTAGTTCATGCTTTAAGAAATCTCATAGATTTAATTTTATCGTTTTTTATCCCAACCATGAAAGATGAGGTGGTTATGCTTCGTCTGCTTTTGACGAGCAAAGAACCCTATTCATCCTCCCGCACCCCCTCCCCTTCGTCAACGATCTCAAAATACCCCTCAATTTATATTGTGATCAACAACGATGCCTCATAAAATGGGTGAAAATGCCATTACAATTCATAAGTGATGACATCAACGTAAAGCAAGAGTATGACGGTGAGTGGGAGGGGAAAGGGTGGGGCCTTTTATAAAATTAGGAAATGGGTGACGTTTCAAATCCCACGCCCCTTTTTATCCACCCATTCCATTTTCAGGGTGATTGGGGGTGGAGGGTGACTAGGGGGTTAAAGAAGGGTGGTCAGGTTGAAAAATAGTTGAAGGAGGTTGTCATTGAATGAGGAGAGAATGAATGAGAGCGAAAGGAGAATTCAAAAGAGTCGTAAGCTTACGGTCTTGTTGAAGAGGGATTGAAAGAGTGAGAGAACAGAACTAGAAGAGGGGAGGAAAAAAAGTGCATAAAGTAAAGAAAGCAAAAAAAATATATAGAAGGAAATAGCAGGCACTCACGAAGAGCATGAGGATATTAGAAAATCCTAGACTTTAACTTCCAAGCAGAACCTTTTGAGAAGGAAAAAAGAAATGACGAAGGAGGTGGAATTGAATGCAAGACGAGCTACTGTGAATATTCCGATGGTGTGATCGAAAAGTATCGTTTCCTCAGCAAACCAGAACTCAAAATACACACAAGATCCCATTTCATAGTATGGGAGGGAGGAAGAAAGGGGTGTGTGTGACTAGGCACTTGTATTTGACTGGGGAAGCTTTCCTTCGATTTCCACTATCCACTGTTTTGAGGGGGAAAAATATATTTAAATTTGTCTTCCATTTTGGAAGTAACAAAAGAAGACATAAAAAATACAGATTAGAATTTTGGATACCATCTTTGAGAACAAGAGATAGATATATATTATTTATCTATCCAGAATTCTGTTTGGCAAGACACAATGAGTTCAAAATACACGGTAAGCTACAAACGATCCCCTATTTATTGCTAAAATTGAAATTTATTTATTTTATGTGATTATTAACACATTTAATTGAATTTTTTTAAATTAAAACATGATTTTGGGTCTTATATTGTTGGTTCAAATGAGAGTATCTTTGTTTATTTATACAAAAAAAAATCAAAATATATTGTTATCCTTTTACAAATAAATCTTTGCAATTATGAAACTAAACGGTGATACACAAACCTTATTCAAGATTTTACAATTCAACACAAATTACCGTACTATCGCTCTTAAAATTAAATAAAATTTATTGACTATATTGAACATAATATTTACTTGAGAAATGTAAGTTCTATGATTTTTTAATTTAAAAATTTTCCTTGGATCTGAAAAGGTTAATGCTATCAGATTTTAATGTATCACATATCTTATGATGAATGTGAATTTGATTAATATGTAACACAACTTGCACTGGTTGTCGCGTGGTCTAAGCTGTAAGGCTATTCATTTATGATGATGATGTGGAGGTTCGAATCTCTTTTGGGTGCCCTAGGGGTGGTTTTATACATGCGGTTTATCACCGTAAATTTTCTATCCTATCTCTAATCTAGTGCGGTTGCGTATCTTTTACACTGAATTTTTCACCTATAGTTATAGATTAACCCGTTGATAGACATAGTGGTAAATGTATTAATATTAATAAAACTACCCTCACCTGTGGTCACGAGGGCATAGGTGCCAGTCTCATATGGTCTGATTTGACGATGCCAGGAATATTAGGGCTCAGGTTCTGGGCAGGTGTACTGATATGGTCTTACCTAAATTGTGTCTCACTCTTCCTGCCCATAAATACGAGTACGTTTAAGACTCGTCATTTCTTATTCCTGACTAATTGATATAAGTATACGAATAACCGGAACGGGTAGTAGGACATACACTTACACATAAATAATTCTACCTCATCCCATACTAGGTAAAAACTAAGTGGCCGTCCTTATATTACCTAAGTTTTTCGTGGGGTTGAGGGGGATCAGTATTTCCTTAAGTAAGGTTTTTTTAGTCGGTTCTCAATAGGCGGCCCGCGAAGGATGTCAGTCCGGCCCGAGGTAAATAATTAAACTGAAAAAAAATTATGTATGACCCAATCACACTGTTTTACACCATACCCCATTATTTTCTTGATAACCTAAGGGTTATTTTGTAATTTATATATTTACTTTTAAAACTATCAAAATTAAGTGTTTATAACATTACGAGGTGATTACTTAGCTTTCGTTTTGAGTATATGTAGATTTATCAAATTAAGTTTTCACACCCTCTGCCCTGATTCATGAGAACAAATTATAAGTGGCTCTTGGCGAGAAGTAATTGAGAACCATTGATATATGGTGAGAACAAATCTATTTTTTTTTTGCAGAAAATATATTAATTATAAACTTTAGTTATTTTATTTCTTTCATTGCGATTAAATTATTCTAAGATTTCATATCACTCGCTTTTTTCCAATTCTTATGTCTAAAAATAATTAGACAATTAAAATAATATAATTTACCAAATAGGGAAAAAATTAGATTAAGCTAGAGGTAGGACAGGAAAATCTTACGATCTCTTACGTGGGGGTGGAGGTTGAAGGAGGGAATTTTGAATATAATGAAAAAACATACTAAGTTATCTAAGTACGAATTCTAAGAAATACTTACCTCACCGAGATTAAAAGAAACGACGTTACGCCTTAATGAATTTCCTCACAGTAGGAGGCAATCCCCGTCCCTCCGTCCCCACGCGTCTTACTTCTCGTCTGGGCTATCTGGATTTTTTAATTACATTAAAGTGTAGGCATGAAAAAAGTAGTGATTAGAGAAATCGTGCCGCCATTAGCTTGGAGGGAGAGTGATAAATTATTTAGGAAAAAACACCCTTCGTACAATCCTCGAGATTCGAAACCAAGTGTCCTCGTCACAGGCAAACCAGACATGTCACCCACTGACATTAATGTTTACCTACCAGATGAACTAGAAACTTGAAATTTGGCAAACCTATAACTTATAGCCTGTAACCGAAGGGTAAATAACTAAAAGTTAAAAAAAAAAAAATTAGCCCTGAAAAAAAAAAGCAAAATTTTGGAGAAACTTTAAATTCAGTGTGGAGCTTTCTTTGGAGGTCTCTTGGGGCTAAACGGTAGGACCTATCAATAAACTGCTCTAGAATTACATTAGTTTACATCGCGTTGTAAAGAAAACGCACCGGGGGGTTTGGGGAGCAAGGCGAGTATATATAGATAAAACCAGACAAAATATATCTACGTGGGTTAGGAAAATTTTTGGGCTTAAGGTCTGTGTTGAGAATTATAATCTAAGAATGGGCTGCCAAGTGAAAACAATTTTTTTTGTAGACAAAATTACATATAGAACATAAAACAATCGTAAAGACTTTCTAATATATTAAATTAAATTTAGGAACAAAATTTTCAAAAATAAATTTTTACTATGCTGACTTTAAGAATGATTTTTCTTAAAAATAAGCTTCCTTCAAATAATACAAATTCAAATGATCAAATCAGTTATATTTATATTACCCTCAAATAATTTATATTAAAAAATTTTAGAAACAAATTATCATTTTTCATGAGAATTAATTCCACGATTCTAATTTGGAGCTTAATATTAAGGGTTATTTTTGAAATGTTTGACATTTTCTAAAATCCGTTTAAAGTAAACTACCCTTAAATTAATTATTTAAAATACTTAACCTACAATATTATTTAATACGTGGAATAGTACCCAGATAGCAATTTTAAACAATTTTTTTTATTTTAATAAAGCAGTCCTCATTAAATTACTCTTACATATTTTTTTAAATTTCAAGCATTTCTTTTAGAAAACAAGTTTATAGATTTAAAAAAAACTTGTCAGATACTCATTTTTAACCAAATTTTTAAATCCGTTTCTAAAATAATTTGAATTAAAAAATCAGCCATCAGTAACTTTACCTTAAACGATTTTTTTTTGCCCAAAAAAAAAAGTGTAAAGTTTTATTTTTAATATCAAACTCCATCAGTAACTTTACCTTAAACGATTTTTTTTTTGCCCAAAAAAACAAGTGTAAAGTTTTATTTTTAATATCAAACACTCCGCAGATATATATGTTTTGAACAAAATAGTTTGAGCCATATTTTAAATAATTTGAATTTAATAAAATCACTCATTAGTAAACCACTCTTCAACGAAGTTTATGCAAAATGTAAAATACGCAGTATTATTTTGGAGGTCAAACTCTTCCTAGATATAAATTTTAAACAAAATCGTTATAGCCAATTTTTTTGGATGTGGATTTCAAAAAAATAGCTCATCAATTCCTTAAATTAAGGGCTAGGGTCAAAACCAATAAAATAATAATAATAAACTCTCGACGTTTAGTCCTCTAACATTTAGGCTTATATAACTATTTTGAACAAAAGCCATCAAACTGTTTCAGATCTATGGCCAGGGATAGAAAGATGTATATAACTTACAGACATAGGTACAGACGGAATTATAAAATCCACTTATTTGGGTTCGGACACACATAAAAAGTAAATATTCATCATAATCTCGAGATATAAATTTATCATGATTAATTTTTTTTATCTTTAGATGATGATAAAGTAAAAAGAAGACAATACATGAAAGAAAGTTGGTGATTATTCAATAAAACAGAGCTTAATGAGATGAATACAAATTTGTCATATCTTTCATCGTTTCTTTTATGTCGGATGTAAATATAGTGGGCTTAGAACAAAAATTCACGTGTTTTATAGTAATAGTATATTATTCCATAGCAGTATGGTTTTAAATTCTGGTATTTTAAGCATTTTATTTTCTCAGATAACTAGTTATAGCTTACGGACCGCATAAAATTAAGTGACGGTCTGCACGCGGCCCGCGGGACATATTACGCCTAGACTTTTACTAAAGAAATATTTGATTTAGTTTGGCCAACAATGTTTTATGCCAGACCAACTATGAAGTTACAGACCTTAACTCATGTTCTCACCCATCCCACCTTAATTAGCATGCTCAGCATTGATCCGGGAATTTAGGGTCCGGTTCTAAACATGTCCGGGTGCGTTATAAGTGGTTTCTCTCATGTTGATTTACATATACTGTTTCCAAGCAAATTATGGCGCATTTCCTTATATTCATCTTCTAAAACGTTACTTTAAATTAATGTAAGTTCTGGAAATACCGGGAAGGTAATAAAACGCTTTGCAACTAACAAAATTTTGAAGCAAAACTGATTTAACGACCGACCCGTTTTGATTTTGCAGCTGGCTACGCTGGCTAGCCTCTCTGCAAGCCTAGGAGATGCATCACTTCCAGTCGAGAGGACCAAGTTGACTTCGATTCACCGGAAGTTATAAATGCGGTTCCTTCTGCCGTCGGAGTTTTATAGACATCCCTGACGTCGTCGCTCCCATCTCGCTCCGTTACTTTCAATCAACTCGGCGGATCGTTAGGGAACTTCCTCTTGCATCGCCTCATAACTTACTTATGTTGATTTGATTAGAGGGATTTATTGGCACTGCTGGCAACGCAGATTGTGTCGTGGTTTCCGGAAAGTAGAGTTTTACAGCCCGTCACCTGGGGTTAAGTGGTTAGAAGGCTTGACAACACGCCTATGGTCCTATTCCAGATGGCGTTGATGAAGACAAACATGTATTTTTAGATGACATTCTGATGGAGAGGTTGTGTAAATATATATTTAAAAAATAAGTCAATTGAAGAGGGACTTAAGCTTCGGTCACCTGCGTTTTCTGATCAACCGCATTCCCGATTGATATATTCAAATTCATAAACCCCTAAACATAGATCTACTTATATGGCTAAGTAGTAATACCATCACTTGCTACAAGAGCGCTCTGCATTACAGCATTGATGGAGGGAATTGAATATGAACATATCCTTTCCTACTGTTGGCTGATACTTAAAATGTTGTAGTTTCAAGTCAATGTGCTCTTATAAAAACGGATGGTACTATCTACTATATGCCCATTGTGTGAATAATACAGTGATGTCGACCTCGGTGGCCTTGGGATAAAGTGCTCGCCTAAGGACCAGATGTTCGTAAGTTGAAATCCAGCTGGAGCCGACAGATTTTTCTTGAGCGATAAACATCCGTAAAACAACTTCCTTTGGAAGGTAGCTAAAGCCATCGGTACCATATGTATTGTGGAATGTGAAATTATCCTGGAAGGTATGTTAAAATACCTTCCCCGGCAAAATTGACAGGCTCTCTCGCTCTCGCTCGTAGAAAATCTCATGTGCTGATATAATCAGTCTGTCCATAAAGTGCATGTTAAATACCTTAAATAAAAAAACCATCACAGTGACGAGGAGTATATTCCAATTATCTCATTCGTTAGATTTTTCGGCGTGCATATTTAGACGACGAGGGGTTAAATCCCTGCATTGGTGTACTTTTAAATATTTATAATTTGTTTAAGGGATATACATGTTAGAGGTTTGAGGATCATAATATAAAAGTGAAGCTAAACCCTGGAGTGTCTATCGGACCTTCCGCACTTATTGACTGATAAAAACAAAGGTCGAGAGATTATTGTGCCTCTCCTTGTGAATGTTGGAAACACAGTGCCTTATGCGACTCTAGCTGTGAGTGCGCTCCTGTAAAACCCACGGCCCTCATTAAGGGGTCCACTAATCAGAATTCAGCCTTGCACAGGTTCTCTTAAACACATATAAAAACAATCAATCCAAAGACATATTTGTTTTCTTCGGGGGTCTTTTCACCAAAAAAAGGGTTAACTACACAACGCAGAATATGTAAATTCTAAAAAAACAAGTTATATTAAAATATCTCGTTTCAATGGCTGAATGGTGTAAAGCGTCTCTCTCTTATTAGATTGGCCTGATTATTACGTGGGGATGGGTGTTTCAAATCTCTTTCGAATCTCGGTTGATTTTACTGAAGGTGGTTTTCATAAATGTTTTCTCACTCCTCTTACAAGCGAATGTGGGTAGATTGCCTCTAAAATTCTTCCTTCCTCATTCCTACCCCATTAGAGTAATTATCACATATGTATATAGAATGAATAAGTGTTAAGATGCGATTATGATGATGATTTTAATAATCAATAATATTTCACAATAGATTTGATTTTTTATACCACGATCATAAACAAACTGAATTGTCCCCATATCAAGGGATATTTTTATTGTCATGGTTTGAGAAAGCTAAGCCCAAAATATCTTATAAGAAGAACGTGAACCCTATAAATTTGGATAGTTTAATTATTAAATATATATTATTTTTCACAAAATTGTATCATTCAAGTCAGAGCCAGGAACACTACCACACACCCAACACGCCGGTTAAAAGTACCTTTTCTTCAGGTACTTAGGAACTCATCCTACCCTACGGATAATAATTTTACTCAATCTACGATGGGAATGTAGGTAAATTACAACTAGTAAAAGTTTCTTTATTGGGGAAAATATTGACTGAAAGTCGTTGAGACCAACCTATTTGAAATAATTTCTATGTGCTTAGTAACTATTACCAATAAAAAGGTCTATCAAACGATCATGATAATACTTTGAACCAATGTTTGCGACCAAGAACCTTGTGCTAATTTCCATTCACCTACACCCCGACCGTAGATATACTATATATGGGTAGATAGTATTGATATAACTAGAACCATGAGCCGTATTGTGATGCAGTTTTCTATACGATTCTTCAGAAAACAATGTAATTGAGACAAATGAAACCGTTTAATAATACCCTAAATAATACAACAAAGAGAATAATAGTTACTATAAAATATAGAACTATTAAAATATTCGCAATATCTCTATATTTTCAATTTAAGGAATGCAGAAAACCGGTCTTTGATACTTTTTGGTTCAAGCATAACCTTGTATCTATGAGTAATATCCCGGAAATAGACCATGAGACGAGATATTGAGCGAAATATTTTTCCGAGAGGTTTGGACTTGAGAAAATTTCAACGCTAGAGAAGCCACTTCATTTATATAGGCATTTATGTTACGATTTTGGTAGTTCCTCTTCTATCAACAGCGAAGCAGCAGTACTTTCAAGAATTGTGCTTCACACAAATGTATTATGCTTTCATGTTAAGACTATAATGATAAATTAGACATGGTTTTTATCAAACATGTAAATATTATACAATTTTCATATAGGTATTTGGTTAAAACAATACTCTAAAATATAAACGTTAAATAAAGTGATATATATACACATATAAGTATATATAGAAAGCCCTCCCTAGCACTGAAGCCCCACCCCACCCCTTTCCCTTGGAACTTTACTCTATTGACACTGATGAGTGGATTTAAGAGCGAGAAAAGATAAATAAGAAATTCACTAAATGTGAGAGGGTTTTAAAATTTTATGTTTAGTTTTTTTTGCCATATCACTACCTGTTTGAATTATACGCTTACGCTAATGTGATAGGAATGAAGAAGTTAAAATCTAGAGGAAGTGTACCCGCACTCACTTGGGGGAGGAATGGGAAACCATTGAAGAAAAAATTACTCTTGGCATATTCGGCTGGATCCTACCCTATCCTTTCTTTGTCACCGGCAAAACAGACTAAACTATATTCATATTTAGAACACATGTACACAAAGCTATTGGTTTTAAACTTAAGTAATTTCACTTCCTTCTCAATTGTTTTAATCACCTGTTCAGGTTAAAGTATATAATATAATAACTCCAATAGTTGGAGTGAGGAAGGAATCATTTTTGAGTTTATCTACCTGCATTTGCGTGAAAGGAAAGGGATAAACCATTTAGGAAAAAACACTAAAAGTAGACCCAACCAGAATTCGAACCCCGATCTCCCCGTCATCAGCAGGCTAGTCTTACACGAAAGTGACGTCTTAGACCATTCGACCACTAAATTGGAATCCTTCTCTATTGTTTATTCATAGTTTCTTAAATCCCTTCACGGGTTGGCTTGCCTATTTTTTATTTCTATTTCGTCTCTTTTTAATTCTTACTTTTGTTTATTTCATTTATGATCACTTTCCTATCTACGCGTCCTTGAAACAAAATAATCAAATAGCAGTTAAAAGGCCATTAAAAAGGTACATGTCTTCATAGTAAAATGTTAAAACATTTCATCTGTATCTTTGTCCACCATTAAGATTATAAATAATTAGTTGAATAGACGCTATCAGTCGCTTAGGTTGTTATCGCACGGAAGGTCTTGATTAGAGTGGACCAGAACCACTAAAACCTGTCTGCTCTCATTTGACGTCCCTCCCCGAGACTTGTGGCGATAGAGAAACAATTTAATGCTCTTGATCACGGTACAACTCATATGGACGGCTGTAATTTCTCTAATTTGTACCTTCATCCCAAGCATTACCAAATACTTAATCGGTGAAGCTAGGGACTAGAATAAAATTTATGGAAATGCACCGGTATTAGGGTGGTGAAAAGAGGTGAAAACCACAATAACAGATCACATGTGAAAAAACCTTCTCCATTGCACTCAGCCAGGATTTGAGTAGCGATCTCCCAGCCACCGGGTGGGTCTAGTACACTAGTGACGAGGCGACTCGCCCACCATATAATGACTAGGCAACTCGCCCACCATATAATGACGAGGTGACTCGCCCACCATATAATGCCTCAGTATGGTATTAACTGTGTGATACCCGCCTCGTTGGCGTAGTTGGCTAATGCGCTACTTTCGTGTTGAGCTAGACTGCCGAGGACGGGAAGATCGAGGTTTGAATCTCGGACCGGGGTGAACTGGGGGTGGTTTTTCCCCAAATGGTTTTCCCCTTACCATCCACGTAAACTCGGGTTCACTTCCTCTAAATTCAACCTTTCCAATTTCTAATCCATTAGCGTAATTAGTACTTAAACGTATAACCCAAACGGTTAGTAATACGCGGCGCTAAATTAAATAAATAACTGTGTGTTTATTTTTCGACAACTCCCGATACACATTTAATGACATTGATACAGTCGTTGGTAAGTAACCTAAGCCATTATCATTAAAATAAAACTAGTCTGGTAAAGCAATTTGAATTAAAGTCATACACACACATATATATCTATACATACACACACACACACAGGTACTGAAATAGTTCGTAACGAGCTTTTAAATTGTCATTCCAAAATGATCTAAATAAAGATTATAGTAAGCTCTTCTTTGTACACATATATGTATATATATATATATATATATACACACATATATATATATATATGTGTATAGTATAGTAAGCTCTTCTTTGTATACATATATATATAAATATATGTGTATATATATATATATATGTGTACAAAGAAGAGCTTACTATAATCTTTATTTAGATCATTTTGGAATGACAATTTAAAAGCTAGTTACGAACTATTTCAGTACCTGTGTGTGTGTGTGTATGTATAGATATATATGTGTGTGTATGACTTTAATTCAAATTGCTTTACCAGACTAGTTTTATTTTAATGATAATGGCTTAGGTTACTTACCAACGACTGTATCAATGTCATTAAATGTGTATCGGGAGTTGTCGAAAAATAAACACACAGTTATTTATTTAATTTAGCGCCGCGTATTACTAACCGTTTGGGTTATACGTTTAAGTACTAATTACGCTAATGGATTAGAAATTGGAAAGGTTGAATTTAGAGGAAGTGAACCCGAGTTTACGTGGATGGTGAGGGGAAAACCATTTGGGGAAAAACCACCCCCAGTTCACCCCGGTCCGAGATTCAAACCTCGATCTTCCCGTCCTCGGCAGTCTAGCTCAACACGAAAGTAGCGCATTAGCCAACTACGCCAACGAGGCGGGTATCACACAGTTAATACCATACTGAGGCATTATATGGTGGGCGAGTTGCCTAGTCATTATATGGTGGGCGAGTCGCCTCGTCACTAGTGTACTAGACCCACCCGGTGGCTGGGAGATCGCTACTCAAATCCTGGCTGAGTGCAATGGAGAAGGTTTTTTCACATGTGATCTGTTATTGTGGTTTTCACCTCTTTTCACCACCCTAATACCGGTGCATTTCCATAAATTTTATTCTAGTCCCTAGCTTCACCGATTAAGTATTTGGTAATGCTTGGGATGAAGGTACAAATTAGAGAAATTACAGCCGTCCATATGAGTTGTACCGTGATCAAGAGCATTAAATTGTTTCTCTATCGCCACAAGTCTCGGGGAGGGACGTCAAATGAGAGCAGACAGGTTTTAGTGGTTCTGGTCCACTCTAATCAAGACCTTCCGTGCGATAACAACCTAAGCGACTGATAGCGTCTATTCAACTAATTATTTATAATCTTAATGGTGGACAAAGATACAGATGAAATGTTTTAACATTTTACTATGAAGACATGTACCTTTTTAATGGCCTTTTAACTGCTATTTGATTATTTTGTTTCAAGGACGCGTAGATAGGAAAGTGATCATAAATGAAATAAACAAAAGTAAGAATTAAAAAGAGACGAAATAGAAATAAAAAATAGGCAAGCCAACCCGTGAAGGGATTTAAGAAACTATGAATAAACAATAGAGAAGGATTCCAATTTAGTGGTCGAATGGTCTAAGACGTCACTTTCGTGTAAGACTAGCCTGCTGATGACGGGGAGATCGGGGTTCGAATTCTGGTTGGGTCTACTTTTAGTGTTTTTTCCTAAATGGTTTATCCCTTTCCTTTCACGCAAATGCAGGTAGATAAACTCAAAAATGATTCCTTCCTCACTCCAACTATTGGAGTTATTATATTATATACTTTAACCTGAACAGGTGATTAAAACAATTGAGAAGGAAGTGAAATTACTTAAGTTTAAAACCAATAGCTTTGTGTACACGTGTTCTAAATATGAATATAGTTTAGTCTGTTTTGCCGGTGACAAAGAAAGGATAGGGTAGGATCCAGCCGAATATGCCAAGAGTAATTTTTTCTTCAATGGTTTCCCATTCCTCCCCCAAGTGAGTGCGGGTACACTTCCTCTAGATTTTAACTTCTTCATTCCTATCACATTAGCGTAAGCGTATAATTCAAACAGGTAGTGATATGGCAAAAAAAACTAAACATAAAATTTTAAAACCCTCTCACATTTAGTGAATTTCTTATTTATCTTTTCTCGCTCTTAAATCCACTCATCAGTGTCAATAGAGTAAAGTTCCAAGGGAAAGGGGTGGGTTGGGGTGGGGNGAGTGGGTAAACCATCCAGTTTGTTTGTGTTAGCTAAAGATGGACTAACAAAAAATATTGTTCACGCTATGGCATTAAGAGATTGATATTGTTTGTTAGTGTTACTGTCGTAATTGATTAATTAATGATATATAATTTTAAGGAATAAATTATAATAACTTAAAAATAATGTTTGCCTTTTGTTATTTTTATATTCCCTCATCGTTCACAGCGCTCCATGCCTATTTCACGCATATACCACATTCTTACACACTTACAATAAGTAAGCTATTTTTTGTCTACACTAGAAATTACTTAAAAATTATTTATATGGCAAAACAACGTTTGCCGGGTCAGCTAGTAAATTTGTAAGAATTCGGAACGGAATAATGTAAGAAGGCAAGATTGCCGTCAAGATTCATCAACATTTCTGTTTTAAATCTTTTATTTTTAAAGAATTATTGTCCTCATTTGGACCAATAAACAATATTAATATTGGGTTCATAAGGGTCAACACTTCATATTAAAATTTCGATTTCCGGTTAAAATTTTAAAATTTTATTAGGCGTTGCACATCTTCAAGTCATCGCATTCATATTTAATTATTCATTTATACATTTTGACCCATAAAATATGTAAATATTGACTATTGAGTCTAAAATGGAGATAGATCATTGCTATACAAACATTACTCCTAAGAGGTTTAAGGAAAAATAACATACTTTTTTTAGATACTTACTTATATTTAATTACTCTATGGCATTGGAGAATTATTGCGTTAAGACTCAAGTAGTGTATGTTTACAACTAAAGCTCACAAAATTGTATTAGTATATTTGCAAATATCTCAGAAACTGTTGCTTTTATAAATATATATGTCATATAAAAGTTTGTTATTTCTAATAGTCCTACAATTTTGCAATGATAAGTTGTTTAGTATCTCAAATAGTTGTGGAGATACGGAAATTAACGCTTCTGCAAAGTACCCTAAAAATCATTTTCATGGGAAAATTGAAATAGCCAGTTTATTTATAATCTTAATCAACGCTTAAATACGAATTTTAAAATCAAAATCGTTAGAGCATATTTTGACAAAACCTATTTTTTCTCTTTTCGCCCCTTAAAAAACTACTCTTAATTTTAAGTTTTAATAGACACACAGACAGACGGCATTTCAAAGACAATTTTTAAGGTTCTGGGGGTCATGAGACGTCGACATCCATCAACATTTCAGGTTAGATTTTTTTTACGGTCGCAATACTTAAACTTTAATGCCCAAAAAGTTAAAAAATATATATAATTGCGTATAGATTTAAAATCATTGATTTTATTAAAATGTGTTTCGAATAAAATATTTGTATTATAAATATATATACATATTTGTAATGCTAAGTAATTTCATATCTCAAATAGCTTCGGAGATATTATAAAAAATGTTAATTTACGCATCAGACCGGAGCCCTTAAAGCTATTTTGCCGCAATATTGAGAGTAGCCATTTTTTTGGAATATTTATTAATGTTTATAAATGAAATTTAATCAAAACCATTAAAGCCGATTTTGAGAAAATTGACTTTTTCTCTTTTTGCCCTTCAGTAAACTACCCTTAATTTTAGGGGTAGATATCCAATTCCAAAAATCCCTTGGGGCAACCCTATGAAAACCCTAGATATCAAGTTTTAGCTTAATCGGTAAAATAGTTTAGGCTCTAGTTGGAGGTATAGACAAGAAGACAGACGGAAAATCTAAAACCACTTTTTCGGATTCAGGGAGTCATGAAACGTCAAGATTCATCAAAATCTCGAGATCGATTTTTTTGACGATCACCCATACTTTCCTTCTACCTGTAAGATAGAGAGAAAGTAAGAATCTACTGGAAAGAGCGTGTTAGGCTCAACTGCTGAGGACGGGGAGATCAAGGTTCGAATCTCGGTCGGGTGAACTGGGAGTGGTTTTTCCTAAATGGTTTTCCACTCTCCCTCCACGCAAATGCGGGTTCACTTCCTCTAATTTAACCTTCCCATTTTCCTAATCCATTAGCGTTGTTAGTACTTAAAGCATATAACCCGAACGGGTAGTAAGACGCGGTGCTAAATATTATTATTATTATTATTATTACTGGAAAGAGGTTAAATAAAACACATGAGTAAATACACTCCCAGTGTACTCAATTATGAGCTGATTTAACCTAGCTAACCCAGATTAAAATTGAAAGCTATAATCAACAAATTGTCCTTGATAATAATAATAATTATTTTTATAATCGCGTCTACCCGTTCAAGGTGTACACCTGTGTAGCCTACTAATTTATTTAATGGTTTTGAGGATTAGAAAAATTATATTCAGAGGAAGTGTACCCGAATTTTCGTGGAGGGAGAGTAAAAAAACCTTTTTGAAAAAAAAAAACCCACCTCATTACAACCGACCGAGATTCTATCCTTGATCTCCCCGTCATCAGCAGTCTAGTCAATTGCAAGAGTAGCGCCTTAGACCATTCGGCCACTGAGGTGAGTTTGATAATAATTAAAATTTGGCCAACTTATATATAGATTCAGCTTTTAAAATCCGTTTAAAGTCGTGAAATCAATCATCAGACGTCATAAAAGTATATTGTCCCTGTCATCCTACCATGCTTAATAGCTTATATGAGTGATTCCCGCCCTTTCAACAAGGCAGCAATTCACACTGTTGAAATGAGCACGAAAATATCTATAGCCGCAATAAAGAATCATGTTTGTACGACTGACGGTATAGAAGTGTCGGTGGCCCGTGGCCGCTATTGTTAAACGGCGACACTGTGTTGGTAAACGAAACGCATTTTGACGCGCCAAACAGCAGGGATGGTAGGGGCAAGCGGTATTTCGTGGAAACTATGGGGCATTTCAAATTGTTATGGCATAGATAAAAATACTTTGGATTGCGTTGTAACAGTCAAATGTCAGCGTGAGTACTGGGGCCGGAAATGCAACCATACACGTCTTTTAGTTCACAGAACCCTGGCAAGGGATAGAAAGAATCACCATACTATAAAGCCACATGGCTGACTCAATCACTCGCTGATACTAATGTTTACCCATTTCCAGATGAGCTAGAAACTGTAAATTTTTAACCGACGGTAAAATTAAGAAAAAAATATTAAAAAACAATTTTTAATCCCTAAAAAAATCAAAATGGCGAAGCAACTTTAAAGTTGGTGCGGACCTTTCTTTGGAGGTTTCTTGTGTCTAAGCGGTAAGACCTATCAAAAAACAGGATTGAACCAGAGCTATTTTTTTTATTTTAGGTAAATTATGCATATTCTCCACACATTTTTAAATTTTCTGACACACTTATGGGACAGCTAGAATCATAAAATTCTAAAAATAAATCAACGTTCAAAACAACGTTGGAATTACATTAGTTTACACTCACCGGCGGTTTGGGGGCGGAGCCCACAACGAGCAAAGCGAGTTTTCATATAATACTCGGGTTTAGGATAAATCGCTCTTTGCCCTCTTTCGGGGGAGTGTGGTCAAAACGGGTACTATAAATTATCTTATTAAATAAGTATTGCAGACATTTCCTACTCAAAAAGGATGATGTGATATTGAACCAAAGGTGTGTAGTTGTTTTGTGTTTCCTGGAGGGATTAAAAAGACACACACACACACATATATATATATATATATTAGGATTATGATATAAGCAAACTTTTAGAAAATATAAACTTATTTTATCATGGCTATCTTTGTGAACATTTTACTATATTAGTACTATTTTATAGACATCTATAATAGCTATCAAAAGTGACAGCTGCAGATTATATGACTTGTACGTGAAATATGATAATAGTAACTTTTTGAGCTATCATATTTTAAGGTTCTTACTCAGAAAATTCGAAAACTCAGAAAATGCTTGCAAATGCCACAGATACATGCGCAGTGAAATCAGTCCAAATATCCCAAATAAAAATAAATGGCATGATACACCATACATACTTTCTCGCTCCTCTACCTAAAGATTGAGATATTTACTTAAAGCTCATAAGATGCTATGTGAAACGAAATAATATACAGTGTTGCATAAACACTCCACTTAAGAGCGTAAATGAAATAATATACATTGGTACAGAAACATATTCAGGGAAAAGTAACATCTTTGTGTACCAAAGAGAATAACAATTTACAAGGCCAAAAATACTTTTTTAAAAAATCCAATATTTTAGAAACTATTAGTTTTATAAAAAATCCATTAAGATAATAGTTTTTTTAACTTTAATAGTAGGCTACTCTAAATTTACAATGATACTTTATTCCTTATCTCAAATAGTTGTTATGTGAAGTAAGTAAAAAGTCATTTTTTGATTGGAAAATGAGTCGCCATGTTGTTTGTAATATTAAACAGTGCCTAGGTACGAAATTTAAACAAAATCATTAAAGCTTATTTCGAGAAATTTTTTTTTTTCTTTTATTTCACTTTTAAGGAAACTATCCTTGATCTTATGGTTGGATAGATAATTCCAAAAATCCCTCTGATAAACATTATGAGAACCCTAGATATTAAATCTTAGGCCGATCGGTAAAATGGTTTCGGTTATAGTTCCAGTAATATACAGACAGACCGCACCACCAAAACTATTTTTTCGGATTCGGTGGCTCAAGAAACGTCAACATCGTTACAAATCTCGAGTCCAATTTATTGTACCATCACAATACTTTATTTACCCGAGGGGTGCGAGAAAGTAAAAAATATGGCGTCTTTTTTCAATTATTTTACAAGAACGTAGAAAAAAATCATTTTGTAAAACATTTTTTCGATGGTGGTTATATTTTTGAGACACAATTTACAAAAAGAATTATTAACTCGTAATAGAAATTTCCTGAAACAATACACAATGGAACATTTACTATCTGCTTCGGTTTTTTAAGGGCCAACGCAATATTGGACTTTAATTTTTTCCGGAAATGACATTATAGCGCGTATAGAATAGGGTATTTACTGAAACTTCAGTTAATAAACACAATTTTTGATCAATATTAAAAACAAGTGATTTCAGAGTCAATTCACGACATTCAATCTTTAGGAAACCTACATTCATGTTTGGATTAAGTTGTATATTAAACCTTGTAAAAGAGTTTGGCTTTTATTTTCTAAATTCAAACACATGGTTTCTAGTAATACTGTTCATGTTTATTTGGTAAGGAGTAATAGAGGAGAAGGTCCAAATTTCGACTACCACTTTCTTTTTCACTTGTAGATACTGAACTATTAGCATAAACGTTGTCGCAACAATATACATGTATAGCTGGAAAGATTATACATCGAACCTGTGTACTTAAATTTTATAAAAATAAAACATATTTTTTGCACATATTTTTTGTAAAAGTAACAATTCATGATTTTGAAACTGCGATCTAAATTTCGACTACCGGCTTCAAGATGTCAAGAAAGAAAAAAAAAGAAAGAAAATAATGGTATTTCACTGTATTATTACATAATAATATAAAAACAATGTTTTAAGGGAAGCTTACTTGCATATTACTTCTATTTTTAATGGAAAAAGTCAGTAATTCATTGGTCATTTACAAAAAATCACACATATAAATGTCTTTATCGGCGCCAGCACATGCGCTATGTGCCCAAAGGGGCACATAACACACATTACCCACAATCCTCCTTTGTGGTCATCGTAAAACAGTCCTGGGCAAAAAAAAAATACAGACCGCATCTTCATCTGGCCTTTTTTCACCCACAGGAAACTCCAAATGACTCATGCTGTCGTCGACAATATTTTCGGCACCATCAGAATCTTCCGAAGAACTGCCTTCATCAAACGTCTTCTTTGGCTTCCCTTTAGATTTATTCTTCTTCTATTATTTGTGTTTCCGAAGTATTTTCCCAAAATTTAATTTCTTTTTGACGACATTTTTGGGTTGTTGGCAGAATATTTTAATGATTTAACAAGGGCTTCTTTGTAGGGGGTTCCCGTGATCACACAAGCTCCTACAGCCTTGTGGCCTCTGTTACTAACTTTTAGTTTTTTTTTATGGCACAGGGACTATTTCATACGGACTGGCATGTTTCAGACCACTTGAAGTGCTGGGTTGATGATCCTCGGTATGACTTACAGGATGATCCGCAAGCAGCGACTCGCGTGGCTTAGATGCAGGGAGTTGGTTGTCAGAGGGAGATTTCACTTGATTATTTTCATGTGGCGTCGCCTGAGAACTGCAGGGTTTTGCCGATTCCTGTGCCAAAGCCAGAAAATCGGCGTCGGTGAAAAGTTTTGTATTCATTGGGGAATTGCCGTATTATATATAAAATAATTTAACATAAAATTCAATTAAATAAATATAATATTTTAATCGTATAAAATTTAATTAGTAATAATATTAGTAAATCTTAATCTTATTGAACATAAATAATTCTTTAACAATAATAATACATGATCCCCCATTTTATTATATAAATAACTATTAAATTTAATTTTAAGGGTTTTTAATCTTATAGATTTAAAAAAAATAACTCCCTGAACTACTTGTTCAGAGAGTATTAATTTAAGCACTCTATAGTGTAAAATTTACTTTGTAAAAACTATTAAACTTAATTTTAAGGGTTTTTAATCTTATGGATTTAAAAAAATAACTCCCTTAACTACTTGTTTAGAGTGTATTAATTTAAGCACTATGTAGTGTAGGGTTTACTTTGTAAAAACTATTAAATTTAATTTTAAGGGTTTTTAATCTTAGGAAAAGTTCGGGATTTTCTCTGAGTATGTAATCAATGATTACAGTTACACTGTAACCAATACTCAGAGAAAATCCCGAACTTTTCTTGTATTTGTTGTTTTTTAAGGTTAGCATAGTGGATGATGAGGACTAGTAAGGATATAGTATAACTTTGTTTTCGGTGGATGCCGGATAGTTAAACAAATACATCTAAAGTAGTGTGGAGAAGATAATTAACAAATTTAACATAAGGATGTGTGGAGAGGATACTTAATAATATTATTTATTATGTTATCTTACATTTACCAACAGTTATCAGCAGGAAATTAATTATCTACAGGAAATTGATATCCTGTTAACTACCATACTTCCTTTCTAAATTGAATATACACAATCATACAAACTTCCATTTATTTCATTATGTCACAGGACAGCGACCTAGTCTTTTCACAAAACTCTCAGCTTTGGGATTTTGATTTTTACGAAGATCTACTACCATCACCAGAACCAACTCAACAGGCGATCTCTCCTGTTTGCACTTTTAAATATGCTTTTCCAAAGAGCTCCATCATGTCATATGGAGACAATGGCCTGTTTGAATGAAGAAGCCTCTGTCTTATTTCTTCACTATAGTGTGTATTCAGGGGTCCCATGAAGATTTTGTCCAGAGGCTCAAACTTGTGTGAGCAGTGTGGTGGCAATGACATAACTGTCAGATGATTGCTTCATGCTAATTCAATTACATCAACATTACGAACATGGATGTAGTTTCCATCAAAGATTAGGAGAACTGGAGAGTTCTCAGATGGATTCACTTTTTCCACGAAATGCTGGAACCATTTGGTAAAAATCTTGGTTTGAGCCCAACCTGATGTGGTGTGCAACTCCAGCCGAGCCTGGGGGAGCCCCTCTCATTAGTTGGTAATTCATGTTCTTTCTGGGAAGTATAATGAAAGGCACTCATGTATGCTATCACTGTGACCGTCGCTCCTCGCTCTGCAGATGTGAGAGAAGCAATTTGACGTTTACTTTCCTTCCAATTACTTGTGGAATTTTACTCTGTACAATGGTCAGGCCGGTCTCATCCACATTGTATATTCGATCAGCTGGATACTTGTGTTTAAGGTAGACCTCTTCTAATAATTGAAAAAAAGCACCAACATTTTCTTTATTGATGCCTAGGGCGCGAGAAAAATAAGTCCCACGTGGTATACGCAGAAACAGCGTATCTTTGTGACGCTCTAGGAAGAGATCAACCCAAGCTCGGCCGGCTTGACCTTGCTTGAAAGGGTGATTAACGCCGTTTTTAGTCGCAAGTTGGAATGCCATACATCGAAGGTCCCCCAGGTTAAACCCATAAAACTTTGCTTACATATGAAGTAAATAATCAACTAATTGTTTTTTCGAGTTCATCTCCTAGTATTGGCTTCCTTCCTATCTTAGCTGTCACTAATTTAGAAGGTGATACGTCAACCTTTTTGATAAGATCACGCAATGTACCACAAGGTACGTTGAAAGTTTTAGATGATTTAAGGGTGCCCATCTTTTTCTCCCTGACGGCACGGATTGTTTTTGCCATGTCTTCTTCACCCCATTGACCTCTTTTATGTTTAGGAATATATTTGGGCTTCTTTCTAGGGATTCTGAAACAAAAACAGTGAGTATTAGCCTCCTTGGGGGCTTTGGTTCAAAGTTATACTACTAGTAGAACTTTAGTCCACTAGTGATAGTCGGAATTTAGACCACTGCATGGTTAAAACTTTGAGGTTACGTATGACCTAGAAGGAGAAGCAATCGATTAAACTAAAATATAATTTAAAAGCCTAGATCGTACCTAACACGATGCTTTAACGGCCTTACAGCTAATACTAAAACACTACTAGTAAAAAAAAATCAAGAACACATACCTGAAAAAGTTTTGAAATCGCTGAAAACGAAGTTTTGATTAGTGCACTGTCAGGGTTGAGCGAGCGGAGCTGCAGTTTACACAAAACAAAAAAGTAATGGAGCGCTATTTACTATTTTCCCCACATGGCTATAACACCTCGTAGTATGTCAAACCCTGCTAGTCGGACTTTAGACCCTAGTCGAAATTCGGACCTTCTCCTCTAATAATTTACATTAAGGTTATATCTTATTTTTTATTCCTCTCTCCTTATTTTATATAATTTTCTTCTATGGCTACGACATGTTTCGGTGATTTTTCACCATATTCAAGTCTCATTTATATTAAAGATGCCTGATTTTACTTCATACTATGTACACATTTAGATAGTATGAAGTAAAATCAAGCATCTTTAATGCAAATAAGACTTGAATATGGTGAAAATCTCCAAAACATGTAGTCATAGAAGAAAATTATATAAAATAAGGAGAGAGGAATAAAAAAGAAGATATAACCTTAATATCAATCAAATACATAGCTTTATCTAGACTAATATGTCAACCAGTAAAAGTACATGCCTTTACTCGTATGGCATATGTAGTGTGTATTGTATTGCACAACTTCGATTAATTTAAACAGCGGTTTTCCTCGAAACAAATAAATATTCAAACAAATGAACTATCTATATTTAAATTTATTCATGAAAGTTTCATTTTCGAAGAGATTCACTAAATCAATTTTTATGTATAGAAATTTTAATTCAAACTTTTTTATATTTGCTGAAAATCATTGCTCACTGGCACGAAATTGTAATGGACTCATTAGAGCATCATAATACATTATTTTATTCAATAAATTATAATTTGTCAAGTTTTGAATAAAGTATTTTATGTCATGGCAATGCTTGGAATAACATTCTACTTCTGAAAAGACAAAGTCCTGTAAGAAGGAACGGTATGAATATTTAAAAAAATATTGCATCCTTCCGGCCGAGAGCAGGTCCGTGCACTAAAGCTATTCTGGAAAAACTTCACAACAGATATGATGCCTTTACACGCTATCATTAAATTAATCACGGAATATAAATTATGAATATTTAAAAAATCACAGATAATATAGATTAAAAGTATACCAAGTCGATCTCAGTGGTCTTGGAGTTAATTGCTCGCCTCAGAGTCCAGTGCTCGTGGGTTCAAACCCCGCTGAGGTCGACGGATTTTTCTTGTGTGAGAATAATCCGTATGACAACTCCCTTTAAAGGGAAGGTAAAGCCGTCGGTCTCATGTTGATTGTGGCATGTAAAAGAACCCTGGAAGGTATTTGAAAATACCTTTCCCGACAAAGTTGGTAAGGGTAGCAAAAAAACACGCCATTTTGACATTTTAAATTAATATTTTACTTTCATATATCTCGCAACAGTCAGGACGCAGATAGTATTGTCTGGTTTGCCTGTGACCAGCAAATTGTGGTTAAAATGCCCACTGGGTGCACTTAGGTGTCTTTTTCCTCTTTTTATTTATAGCTCTTCCTCCATACATATCCTTATTTCTGTCTTTCTCATCCAAAATTGTTAGTGTAAATAATATGTGAATAGTTGAGATAGAATATAAAAAACGGAGCACTAGAACAAGCACTTAATGTAATGTAAATTTCAAATCTCAAACTTTACTTTCTCTTGATCCCTTGGAGAGAGAAGTATTGTGATCGTCAAAAAAATCTAACTCGAGATTTTGATAAATGTCGACGTTTCATGACATAGTGAAACCGAAACAGTGATTTTCGCGATGCCGTCTGTCCGTCCGTATCTCGGACTAAAGCCGAAAATATTTTTACCAATTGGGCTAAAACTTGGTATCTTGGATTTTGATAAGGTTCCACCGTGGGTTTTTGGAATTAGCTATCCAACCTTAAATTTAATATTAGTTTACTGAGGGATAAAAAGAGAAAAAAAATCAATTTTCTCCAAATGCACTCTTGATTTTGTTTAAACTTTGTATCCAGACACTATTTAACATTATAAATACAATATCAATTTTCATTTTCATATGAAAATGACTTTGAACATACTTTTAATAAGAAGAAATGTTCAATTTTGATACGGTCCCCAAATATTAGAGATATGAAAAACTTATTACTGTAAAGATGTAGTACTATTAAAAATAAACATATTTTATTTGAAATATAACTTTATAAAACCAATAGTTTTTTTAGCTATAAACAAACAGCTAATGTATAATTATATTGTTATGGTGCAGTATAAAATTGAATTGGGTTGTTTAACTCTTTGGGGGAAAGATATTCCTCTTTTCTCAATGTTTATTTAACAGTTTATATTATTTAACCTAAGCTTTTTAGTGAAGTGTTTCTCTAACAATGTATATTATTTCGTTTCACAAATCTTAAGAATTTTCAGTAAATGTGTCTATTTGAAGATAAACGTGTGAGAAAGTCTGTGTGATGCATCATACCATTTATTTTCCATCGTGTCGTACTAATTGTGTAAGCTATCCGCATATTTACACTATGAGCTAGGGAATGGCATGGATTAATTCATAAACATTTTACCCTCATATGCGTGGAGGGGGAGTGAGAAACTATTTTAGAATATGTATCAGTAGGTTTAGCTGAGGTTTAAGCTCCGACCTCTCAATCACCGGCAATCTCGATTAGAATATCTTGACGTTTAGTCCGCGTAACCGCCGAAGCGGTAGCAAACACTATCAATAAATACAACCTATTATAATTTAAAATATATAATCATTTAAACAATCATTAAAGACGTTCGTGGTTATTCAGACTCATTGAGTTTCACAGCACCTCCGCAAAGCTCTCGGAAGATCGATAGTTGAAATCCCCGCCACAGGCTGCGCTGCGGTCGGTGTAGTTTACATGTTACGGGATACCCTTTGGCACACAGATGTCGTTCGCGGTCGAGGACCGGACATTGGACGGATTGATTAACCAACATACTGGACTGGAAAGGGACTCGATTGAAGTAATTTAACATGGCAAAGAAACAGACCGCAGATGACGCGCCTGTCCGCAAATAGGATTAGAAAATGAAATCCTCTGCAGTAGGCTATACAGTATCCCACGTTAGGGAATCTCTTAATTACTTTACTATCCCCCGTAGTGAGCTTGTCGGGAGGGATGGTGTGGGGACTCTAATGAAGGTCTGGGGACAACTCGTTCGATCCCAGGGGGTGACTGCAAGACTTTACTTCAGCCTCCTGCTCGTGTAGCCAAACTTTGATCTCTGGAGGTTTGCTAGGTGTGCTGTCTTAAATTAAGATAGTTTGTAAAGCGTGAACTTATATCCTGTGTATAGATACATAACTTTAAGTTTTATGAAAATATTAATTAATAATTTATAACCCCATCACTAGTCAAGTTGTATAGAGCATGAAGTGCGTATAAAGTTGAATCACGAGGAGGTCAAGGATTTAATCTCAGCTGGGCCCACCAGGAGTGGTTTTACTATCCTCTCTCCCCGTTAATGCTGGTGCACTTCCTTTAGTTGAATATTTATAATCCATACCTCCAAGTTTAAACCGTTAATACCTCTTATGTTGAACGTAATAATTTAAGAATCCACTCAATCTACTATTATCGTATGTTGTCCTCAATTGATCGCATGGTCTAAGGCGTCATTATAACGTTAGACTGGCCTGCTGAAGATGAATATCAGGGTTCGTATTCCGGTCGAGTATATTGAAAGTATTATTTTCCTAAATGGTTACCCACTATGCCACGCAAATCCGGGGAGATTACTTCCAAAATGATTCCTTATTCATCCATACCCAATTAAAGTTATTATCATGTATGTGTGTAACCTGGACGGTAGTAAGACAGGGCGATAAAAAAGTATCACATAATTCTAACTTGTAAAAGATCCTGTTCTAAAACCAAATATTAAGTAAGCTCTACACTCAAGGGAAAAAAATCCACCAAACAAATCATGGCAATAAAAAGAATAGACAAATAAAGAGCTTAATAACAACGGTTAAACAAACAACAGCTAGACAAAACAATTTATTAATCTTACATAGCTTGAAGCAAAATTTCCAAAAATAAGCTCTTACTAAATTGCCCATTGGATTAAATTTTCTCTGAAAAAACAGTACACAGGGTTACTTTGTGATGTAACACATTCCTTGAACATTTATTTTCAACGAAATTGTTAGCGCCATTCTTGAAAAATTTGGAATTAAAAAAAAAAATCAGTCATTAAATAAAATATTCTTAGTTCTTGAGCTAAAATTAAAGTCATGATTTTGCCTTGAGATATCGTCAAATAACATATAAATATCAAAGTTTGAACGAAATCTATTAATCAGTTTCTGCTATAGCTCCAGGTACAGGCATACAAACATAGAGATAGATATACAGACAGGGACAGATATACAGACAGGGGTTGATATAGAGACAGATATATATATATATATATATATATATACAGACAGAGAAAGCTATAGACTGAGACAGATAGACAGACATGAATAAATATACAGACAGGGGGAAAATATATACAGAGAGAGAGGGGGATGAATACACAAAGAAAATAGATAGGGACAAATATACAAAGAGAGGGACAAACATACAGAAATACAGACAGAGATACAGATGTGCAGACAAAGGAATACATATTCAGAGAGAAGCGCAGATATACAAAAAGAGGAACAAATATACATACAGAGGGCCAGATATACAGATAAACAGAGGGACGGTTAATTATAGGTCTACAGATGTATGTACAAATAGAATTGTAAAACCTAATTTTTTGAGTTTGGAAGCACATAAAACATCAAGATTCATTTTAACCACAAGATATAAAATTTTCACCATTTCATTAGGGTCTATTTTATATATTTGAGAAAGTAAAAATTAATAATGATAATGCCTTGATGCCATTTTAAGGCTGAAGATATTTTAAATCAGTAAGACACCACTGGTGGACCATTTCAGAACTAACTTGTAATTTTCAATATTTCCTAAAATAGTTGGCAATTTACATTAAAATAAAGAAAAATGGCTAGGTTTTTGGAATTGTGTCACCTAAAAAAAGAATACTATATAAAACAAATGAATCGGTTTAGTTTGAGTATAATTTCGATAATATATAGCTTTCTAATAAAGTATTTCATATCAGTAAAATGCTATTACGTTAAAGATAGGGATAGATGGCGTACTTTTGTAAGTGCAACTGTCGAGTAAAGTAAGTAATATTTTATTGTATAAAGAACTGGCATAAAATATTTCGCTATCATTTTATTAACAGTGTTACTTTGTACTTATGTGTGTTGTCATCAGTTTTATTTTGAATCCTTTTTAAAAAAAACTTTTATTCAAATTAAATATGAAACTCAGGCTCATTATATGCTGCAGCGTGCCAGTGAAACCAGAGAAGCATCAAGCATCTTGAACGTTAAACTATACCAGTACTACGTAACCAAGCTACTGCTGAGCAATTGAAGTACATTCTGTAATATAATATATACTTCCCCTTTCCTCCACTTAAACGAACAATTATTGGAGCAATTGCGTTTGGGAAATAAACCAGACCTTTACACTACGTCACCAGTATACGCACGACTTAGACGCGTCGAGTATTCATGTTGCATACCATTAATAACAACTTTGAAGCATCTGTTTAATATGAAGTACTTAATATCATATTTAATAACTGTTGATGGGAAGGTTAAGGGTGTAATTTTTGTCGGGTTCACTTGGAGTGGAGAAGCGGTAGGGGATTACTTTTACACATTTGATTTTCACAGAGGGTATTCAATCCTTTCTTCCCGCTAATACAGGTGAATTTCCTCTAAGTAATCCACTTCATAACTTATATATATAAAGTAAGTCAATAACAGTCTACGGAGCAGTTTCAGAGTTAGGCTTAGTACGTCAAAAGTGGCTCTATACTAAATACAAGACGACACTTACCTAGACCAGAACGGGTCAATTTCATAGTCAGGCTTAGGACGTCTCAAGTGCGGCACTACCCTAAATACTACTACTATTAGCACCGCGTCTTACTACCCGTTCGGGCTATACGCACTTACGCTAATGTGCAATGGTAGGGTGATTGGGAGATGAAATGGAGGACCTACAGTTTAACGTGGGATCCGAACTACGGTGGAGGCCTGAATTCCACACATTCATAAGTTGTGATTAATACGCGTCTTGTCAGAGGTGAAGGAATACGCTAAATACAGGACACCTACCTAGATCCGAATGGAACGTTCCAGTTTAATATGCGAAACTGGCATATCCAATTCTTGTCTAGGTAGGTGTCCTGTATTTAGTGTAGCGCCGCACTTGAGATGTACTAAGTCTGACTATGAAACTGACTCCATGTCGAGAACTTACTGAAAGTTAAATGAAAAATATCTGTGTTTAAAAAGACTATATTTTGGCTTTTACTTATTTTAAATGATTGGGAATGTCCTGGATGCTATAACTGTTGAAATTATTATATATTATTATCAATTATCACTTACAGTAAATAAAATACTTGGAACATATATTTAAGCACATGAAGTGGCTAAAAGTAAAATTATTAATTTTGGTCTTGAACATATCCGAGTCCATAGTAATTTCTTGCAATTGCGGGTACGCTGGTACGCGGACAAAACGCCCGTTCCCACCTATGAGAATCGAATCGAAGCGCTACAGCCAGAAAAGTTTTCCTTACACATATTTCAATGGACCTGTTCACACCTAAGCATATCGAATCGAAACGAAGCTAGGCCAAAATAATTTTCTTATAGGAATACGTTCTTAGATTCAACAGCATTTCCAGGCGAATGTTGTGTGTAATCGATTATATCCTGGCATGTTCAAGGATATTCGATATATCACCAAACGAGGATGTTAAAACATTCGTTAACTCACGTGCAGGTATAGAAGTGTTTTTTTTTGTAAAGTGAAACGGCAATGTACAGTACCTATTTAATTTAGTCCGGGGCTACACATTTATTTAGGATTAAAGGAACCAAAACTCTAGCAATGGTAACATGAGAGAGAATGCNTAGAGGTCTTTTTTTTTTTGTAAAGTGAAGCAGAAATGTACAGTACCTATTTAATTTAGTCGGGGGATACAAATTTATTTAGGATTAAAGGAACAAAATCTCTAGCAATGGTAACACGAGAGAGAAAGCATTAGAAGAGATTAATAAAAAAAACTATAAAATAACAAAAGAGCTTACTTATATTAAATTATTTGAATCTTACATATTATTCGTCCCAGAGATTCCACAAACTATTGCACTATTTTTATAAAAAACAATCTCTGCAATTTTTGAACAGAAATTTTATTAATAAAATAAACAATTATTTTTACTTTCTAAATTTTTATTTTTATTGCGATTATCAAGATTAACCAAAAACAAACCAAATATATAAACATATTTTTGTTTTTAAAATATCTAATTTAGTGTGATGATAATATTTCCTTATTAAAATAATATCTTTAACGTTGAGCTTTTAACAGGTAATTTTGTATGGAAAAAATGACACTTTTGAAATGTTGAGAAAAGAGAAAGATTTGTTTAAAATTGGGACCTCTTATTTTGAAGACCCTTGTGTCCCCACAGCTAAAAATCCAGCCCTGAATTTATATACAAGCGTTTATTTGTTTTGTTACATTGTATCTACTTGTCGTATCGTTATTATTTTGAAACCAATATATAACGTTTTGGTTCTTATTTATATACAAAACTACTGCATTGTGACCTTGATATTCGCTTAAATGTGAATGCAAATACCACAGTACAATTTAATCATCCTAGGTATTAGCGGTACCGGCTGCCGTGCTTAGATTCTATTCGATTCGCCTATGTAGGAGCGGATCTAAAGGAGTCAATATCGTCTTGTCTGGTTTTTTGATGATGGGGGAGTCGGGATTAGACTATTGTGTGAGTGAACTGTGTTTTCAACCCCTGCCTACATTTTTTCCCACTCTCTCAATGGAAATGATGGTTGATTTTTATCTAAATAGCACCTTATTCATCCTTACCCCGTTAGTGTGGATATCCGGTTGGATTGAACGGGTGGTTATACTCGATTTACGAAGTACGAATCACCTAAAAACCTGACATATCAAGTGTAAAAATGGAGGTTGATGTGATTGATTTTGCAAGGGTTTGGTAAGTAATGTAAAAAAAAATGTATTTACTCAAGTGTAAAAGATAAAAATCATAGAAAATATACATCCACGACAACATTATTTATCCAAATACGAAACAGGAATGAATATTAAGTGAAGAAACAACTAGATCGTCGACTGCAGGGACAGACTTTGAGAGTAAAAGCGATCGTAACAGGGACATCCACTTACATTTTATTCTTATTACTGTCTACATCTTCAAAAGCACCAACAGTATATAGGTTGTTTCTTGACTCTCTGTCTAATCTTAAATCACATAATCCTTGGTGAGACAGAAACATAGCATCCTAGTAAAGATATGTTTGGAAAAGTTATCTTGCATGACTAAATGAAGGTTGAAGTTATACGCAACAACGCCGCAAGGAACGCAGCTGTATGTACATACATGTAAAACAAGTTTAATATCACTTGGTGGGCACATTATGTGTCGTCTTGGTCCCAACAGTATCCGTCGGTTGCACTTGACACTGGCTCATCCCTCGGACACGTTGCTCTCAGCTAGGCACATTTGTACGCCTAATGGTATGCAACCTGTTATACACGTACGTACTTACAGCTGCTCTACTCCCGGCGTTGTTGCGTTTAACTTCAACTCTCATTTAGTCATACAAAATGGATTTTCCGAACATTTTATTTTACTAGGAGTTTCTTTCTGACAACAGATGCTGGCAGAGAGTTTATAAATGCCCTTTAAAAGTCAAGTGAACAACTTCAACTGGTGATTATTGTGAGAATGTTCTTTACGTCTTCAAACCACAGCTTCACATTTTGTTCAATAGGCTTTCTGTAAACGTGAACTTTGTTCGACGTTATTGCTGTGCACTGTTCAATGTTTCCTTATTTCTGGAGACGCGCTTTTGATTATTGTTGTAGTAAATCTTTATTATCTCGCTTAACCACTTCGGGGGCCACATGGTCTAATGTGCTACTTTTGCAGTAGACTAGACTGCCGAAGCCGGAGAGATCGGAGTTTTATCCCGGTCAGATACACTCAGGTTGGTTTTCCCTAAATAATTTGAAACTTTTTCCCTCCACGCAAATGAGGGTGAACTTCCTCTTAATTAAAGCATTCCTAATCCATAATACATTAGTGTAATCAGTACATTTGCGTCCAGCCCGAACAGGTAGTAAGACGGATTGCTAAAAAAAAAAAAGCTATATTGCTATTAATTTACATAACTAAGCTATTAATATCAAGTCTTGCTGTGACCGATAGTGCCAAAGAGGAAACATTAGGATTGGACTACTTAACACACAATGAACATTTATCGTTTAAATTTATTGATAACGAATAAAGAATTAGATGAACTAAGATATTATTAAATTTTAAAATTAAATATTAATACAATTCTCAAGGAGTGGTTTGATTCAAGAGTCAAATACTTTTGTTGAAAAATGACAAATATAGCATGAAAATTGGGGGCGCAAAGTTTACTGTTTGATTTGGGTATTTTCGTATTTATTTAAAATATTATTTGTTTTAAAATTGAGCATTTTTATATAACGGAATTACCATATATTATATATAATTTTTAATATAGTATGGGTGATTAATTAAATATTTTTTAAAACTTTTTCTTTTTAAGTATTTTACTTAATTTTCAGTTTTAAGAAATTAATATAATTGTTATAGATATTTTTATGAATTGTTTAATATAATTTGCTATCGTTTTCATAAAACAAAAAACCCATTTTCTTTTTAGAATAAAGAAAGAGTCATAAAACGCATTTCTTAGAATGAGAATCTGTAGTTTAATGCTACAGTGATGTTGGAAGCGATCTACAACGAGCGTTAGAAAAACAAAAATCGGACAAGAAAAACTTCTATTTTCTGAGGGCGGAGGTAAATTCATAATATGTGCTTTAAGGTTAAATCAATATAAAATACTTGTTTAACCCTCCTTCCTCAATGTCCTCTAAATGTCTTCTAAGAGGTTAGTTTTTTCACGGTTACGAAACTCTAAGTTTTGACAAGCAGTTTGATTCATTCGCGCCTCAATTATATCCGAGAGGTCCCAGGTGCAACTTGTACAAATCTATTCGTTGTGTACTCGTCCTAATTTAAAGTACTCGTAAGCAAAACCTAATAATAATTAATTTTTTATAGGTAGGTACACCCCTTATACTTATAAAATCGAGCTAATTACCAAATAATTAGTTTTATTTTTTATTCTAGTAGAACATATTTTTCCACACAGTCCAATTAATTTAGAAACTAATTCAAAAAGTAATCCTGTGTGTTCAGAAACTGTAAGGATTAATTTAATTTCTCTCTAACTCACTCACATCAACCCGCTTTACTCCGAACCCCCTCACCCCCCATCTATCCACGTAAAAAAACACACACAAACTTTTAGTAAAGCACACTTGAACCCCTGTGTCGTTATTCGCGAATTTTTGAATCGTAACGAATCAAGCTCTACGGAAGCTGAAAGTAGTCAAGTAACTTCAGTTAAGTTAAGGGTTTCTTCGATATTATAAAATATAGAGCATTTCAAGACCAACATGAACGAATGTGTAAGATACAGACAAACTATAGACCTATTTGCAACATCACTAGTAAGTGCAGGTGATAGGTGCCACGTAGCACCCATGTGAATGTATTAATTTTAGGGCTGAGATTTTTAATACCTATTCGTGGTATCCGAGGATTTCCCTACCTAGCTTAAGGACGCAACAAAAAAATTCACAAATATTCTCATAGACCAGCGTTTTTCAACCGGTGTGCCACGACACGGAAGATTGTGGGATGATTGGAAAAAAGTGAGAAAAAAATTTGAAGAGTAAAAATAAATATTTTTAAAAGCCACGATAAGCATTACTTTTTAAAATAACACGGATATTAGAATTTTAGTTATTGAACACACAATCTTAAGACTAGTATTTTTAACGATAAAAGTTATCTTTAAAAAAACTGATTATATACCTGGCGAATTTTTAGTGCCTTATTTAGTGTGCCAACATTTGGCAAAGGTTGAAAAATGCTGGCCTCTACTCTAGAGAGAAACAAGAAACCACATCGTGGAAGCGTAGAAAAGACTCCTAGTGTATCCAGCTGGGTCTAGAGTTTTATTACCCTAATGAGATGCAAGTACATTAGGGATAAGCTATAAAAAGATAGCATAAGATAAATCAAATGTATAGTTTTGTGGTCAGCATTGAAATTTTTTTTTTTCCGCTTCCTTATACCTGTCCAAGCTATACGCATTTAACTCAACTATTCGGTGACCTGGTGGTCAAGGGGTAAGGTTTCAGACTTCTTTGCTGGAGGTCCGGGGGTCTATACTCGGTCCCGGAACCGATTTATCTGATTACCAAACCCTTATTTCACCTCTGACAAGACGCGTGTTAATCACAACTTGTGAATATGTGGAACTTCAGGCCTCCCCCGTGGTTTGGATCCCATGTTAAACTGTAGGTCCTCCATTTAATCTCATCAATCACCCTACCATTACACATTAGCGTAAGTGCGTACAACCCGAATGGGTAGTAAGACGCGGTGCTAATAATAATAATAAACTCAACTATTTTTCTATCACTATGTCCTACTACCTGTTCAGGTTGTATGAATATATGATAATTTTTGTAACAGGGTGAGGATGAGGAAGGAAGAATTATAGAGGTAATCTACCCGCATTTGCGTGGTAGGATAGTGAGATACCATTTAGGAAAAAAACACCCTCAGACAAGACCGGAATAGAACCTTCATCTCCCGTCACAGGCAGGCAAGTCTAACACGAGAGTGACGTCTTAGAGCATTCTTACACTGCAGTGGGTAGTTTACATTATTAATTTTGGGATGATAATGGTATAATTTACATTAAATATATCAGCATTTTTGTGGAATGAAAGTAAGAAGCCAATTATGAAAAACCATTTTCAATACATCCGCCGGGACACACGAACCCCAGACTCTTTGTCACTGGTATACCAGACTGAATGAGCTTGACATTTTAGTCCACGTGCCCATCGATGTGGGCGTCAAGATTGAAAAATGCAACTAAATTAATATTAATGAAACAAATAGCCGAAACTATTGTTAATGCATTTTAGTGGGGATAATCTCTCTTAGATATCATATTCAGAAAATTTAAAAATGACACCTGGACACGGGTTCGATTCCCGTGTTCAGGTGTCATTTTTCAATTTTCAGAATATGATAAATTAATATTGTTTTATAGTCAGTTTTAGTGTTTGTCAAAATTAGCATAAAATGATAATTTCAATAATGAATGTATTAATGTAGGGATGTAGGAGACATGAGTTTATGTCAATGTTTTAGAAGTTGTTATAGCAACACGTTTTTGGTCCAAATTAATCAAATATTCATCCTGCACAAACATTGTTTAATTTTATTCACATAGTGATATCAACATTTTCTTGAATATCTGTCAAGGTTGTCCTGGAATTTTATGAAAACGTTTAATCTCCATTTAAAAAGTTTATCATTTGATGCCGCTATGCTCCTGATCAATATTCAACAATTGTTAATATCACCATGTGAATAAAATTAAACTATATTTCTACTGGAGCAATATTTATTTATTTTGGCCCAAAATGTGTTTGTTTTAAAAAGTCCAAAAACACTTCCCTTCATTAATTTTTTTTACATCCCAAACTGAAAGTAATTTTAATAGCTTCAGACCTTACATCAATCCTATAGTAGCTCCGCCAGTAAGATTGTTAAAATGAGAAACTGGCCAGGAGAGGCGACAATTCGGGCAGTATGTTTTATAAAGTGGTTGTACTCAAACTGCAGGTCGCGAGACGATTGTATGTGGGTCGTGAAAAGTTTTTTTTGAAATGTGAACATTTCGTAATTATTTGAAAAATAGAAAATTAAGAAGAAATTTAAATTTGAAAAACAGAAAGAATAAAAATGATTTTTCTTGAATATCTGTCAAGGTTGTCCTGGAATTTTATGAAAACGTTTAATCTCCATTTAAAAAGTTTATCATTTGATGCCGTTATGCTCCTGATCAATATTCAACAATTAAACTATATTTCTACTGGAGCAATATTTATTTATTTTGGCCCAAAATGTGTTTGTTTTAAAAAATCCAAAAGCACTTCCCTTCATTAATTTTTTTTACATCCCAAACTTAAAGTAATTTTAATAGCTTCAGACCTTCCATCGTACATCAATCCTATAGTAGCTCCGCCAGTAAGATTGTTAAAATGAGAAACTGGCCAGGAGGGGTGACAATTCGGGCAGTATGTTTTATAAAGTAGTTGTACTCAAACTGCAGGTCGCGAGACGATTGTATGTGGGTCGTGAAAAGTTTTTTTGAAATGTGAACATTTCGTAATTATTTGAAAAATAGAAAATTAAGAAGAAATGTAAATGTGAAAAACAGAAAGAATAAAAATGATTGTAAAATATAAAGCGCAAGGTTTTAGAAAACAAGAATCTGGTTTCATTCGAAAACCGATCAAGTCTAACCACCGGTAATTTATCAACCAGGATATCGTATAAACAGGTTTTATCTAAACTTTAATCAATAAAGGTATGTCAATGAAGCAGCTATAAAGTATATTTCAACACAAATTAATTTTCACAAAACATAAAAAATATTTCTCACACGTTTAAAAAATAAATTATGTTTGAACAATATGTTTACTCTCTCTCTAAATAAAATCAAACAAAATTAATCAATTATCACACCCTTACAAATAGGATTTAATCATCAAATAATTACTTTATTTTATGTTCAAATGTAGCACTGTTTTCAACACAACTCAATTGAAAAAAATAATTGTAATTGTAATCCCGTGATTAGAAACCGGAAGGATTATTTTTCATCTCTTTCAATCTCACTTGTTTATTCCCCTTTCTAACCCTTCTCTTTAGCAAAAAATAAAATAAACGTTAATGGGGCGTACTTGAACCCCCCGTGCCGTTATTAGCGGGTTTTGAAACCTAATGAACCGCCGCGGGAACAGTGGCAATCGAGCAACGCTTTACAGAGAATAAAACCAGCTTATTTCCAAAATGGAGACCGCCCACATGAACGTGGCTTATACGAATAATGTATTGTAATATGCTATAATATCGATAAGTACCAGAGGTCGCGCGAACAAAAAAATTAATGGAAGAGGTCAACGAGTATATTTCTATTTGAATGTCGATTATAAAAAAACATAGTGGCAATCGAGCAACGCTTTACAGAGAATAAAACCCGCTTATTTCCAAAATGGAGACCGCCCACATGAACGTGGCTTATACGAATAATGTATTGCAATATGCTATAATATCGATAAGTACCAGAGGTCGCGCGAACAAAAAAATTAATGGAAGAGGTCAACGAGGCTATTTCTATTTGAATGTCGATTATAAAAAAACAGATGAATATCAAGTCATAATTATTTGCTGTGGCATTTATACATTCGTTTCTCGTTGTAACGTTTACAACTAAAAAGTGTCTCAATATCTATTAATTTCGGGTGTCTTATTCCATAATTTAATGTAAATACTTAATATCAGTGACCTAATTTTTTTTTAAATAATTATTAACAAATAGAATGCCTCTGTGGTCTAGTGGTCAGAGATCCTGGCTACAGATTCAGAGGTCCCGGGATCGATATCCGGAGCTTACAGATTTTTTGTGAGGCAGTTAGTATGGAATGGGATAGACTCCACCTCGTGTGGGAAAATGCTGAGATAATTGAATGCAAAAGTAGAGGCTCTGGTCTAGAAAACTGAGGCTAACGGCCGGAGGATTTGCTTTGCTGAGCACATGCCACTCTTTATCCTAATAAGTTGGCACTATCTTTGGCAAGATACGGCAGTCCCTAGGTCGTAGCTTGGTATTGCTCGGTTTCGGGTTGATGACATGAAGCAGGAGGAGGAGGAGGTTTCATAAAGAAACGGAGGAATGTAAAGAAACTTTTATATTTTTGTATTTACATGTTCAACTTTTTATTTATTTTTCTTCCGTGCAACGCGTCTTACTACCCTTCTGGAATACACACATATTTACACTAATGGGGCAGGGGGGAATAAGGTAGAATTTAAAGGAAATGTATCCGCATTTTTGGGGACTTAGGGTGGGAAACCTTTTAGGGATGACCACCTCAGTTCATCCAACTTGGATACAAACATGGATCTCTCTTTCACCGTCCAGGGGAGACCTGGTGGTCTAGGGGTAAGGTGTCAGACTTCTGTGCTGGCGGCCGGGGTTCAATCCTCGGTCCCGGCACAAATTTTCCCTTCTGGAATACACACATATTTACACTAATGGGGCAGGGGGAATAAGGTAGAATTTAAAGGAAGTGTATCCGCATTTTTGGGGACGTAAGGTGGGAAACCTTTTAGGGATAACCACCTCAGTTCAACTTAGATACAAACATGGATCTCTCTTTCAGCGTCCAGACAGACAAACTGTGGCTGACAGCTCTGTTCACGTGCCCACTGGTATGGTATGAACCAGAAGTATTAACTTAATGGTTATAAAATGTCGGAGCAAGTTTAAAGCAAATGCAATCGCGTTAGTGTAGAGGTAGGATGAAAATAACACAGTTGTAAATATCATAATGGGATACTCCTTCTTGTGAACCTGACCTAGGCTCGAACCTACACCTCTCCACCACTCAATGGGAAAACAGACACCGTAGATCACATGATCACCTATGGGTATGTATAAAGCTTCGTACGGACAGTGCGAGCTGCGCGTTTCACACGGCTCGCGACGCTCGCCTCGCTTTGTCCATACCTGCTATGCTCGCCCTGAGGCGTGCGCTGCGCGCGTGTGTTGTGAGCCGTGTGTTTGTAGGTAAACCTCTCGTGCTAAAAACGTGCCCCAGTGCGAGCGGAACGTTTCGTGAGGACGGCTGTGTTGCTGCCTCACTCCGCCCTTCGTAAGCATCATGGACGACGACGAAGTTCTAAGAAAAATAATAATTTATCTTTATGAGAGTAAACGATTGTAATGGTATGCGAAGAGTTCTGAATATTATAATAAAAATAAGAGATAAGATGCGTGGCGTGAAATTTCCGCCAAAGAAAATATTTTTGTCAAAAAACTAAAAAAAATTAATCTGATCGCTCTTGGGATCTTACAGACGGGATAAATCATGTCATCTACTGACGTGCACTTTGCGTCATGGTTTCATTTCTTGCATTGAGTATGCGACTATCAAAACTATCGTGTGACGCATGCCACAAGCCGAGCCGTACGTCACATTATCCGTACGTGGCCTAAGAGTTCGGCCAGACTGACAAGCGCGCAAGCGACTGGGTGGCCAAACTGGCGAGCGAGCGAGGGACAGTATTCACATATACGGTTGATTCGGATCTGCAGTATGATTATGTCTTTGAATGAGTAAATAAAAAACTTTTTAATACAATTATTTTCTTGGAGACACGTTTTTTTAGTTCCTTACTACTTATTAGGTACTTACCAATCAATATATTACAAGAAATGGCCACTTCTTCCCAAAGTTTGTCTGTAAGATCCCGTCTTCCGAAATTCGCATGGTCTTCCCTCCACAAAGCTGGTCTTGACTGAACCTCGTTAATAAGGCCCTCTTTATTCACCTTCACCATGTTCACTAATGTATAAACACGCACCCTCTGAATACTTAGAAACACCTAGGACGGTATGCGAGAACGTAGTGAATGCTTAGTGGACCAGTTGTGTGATCCCAAGTACACTATCGCTCCACCTTTTAACCTATGATGACGCAAGCAAACCCACGTAGCATCCACTTCCTTCCATGACGTAATTTTGTGTGTGGGGGGGTCAAGTAGCCAGTGACGAGACGATTCGGTAACATTGCCAATATTTTTAATGTACTGAAGTGCTTTAAAATCAGATTAGCCGCACCAGTGGCGGAATGGTGCGTTGCACTCCATAGCTTTTGAAAAAGGGAGGTAAAGGTTCGAAGGCTCAGTGACTGAAGGTGATTCTTAAAACTTATTTATCGTTGTGGTTTTTTTCATACTCTCCAAACTAATGGTGATTATTATTTGTAAAGGCCTACTTTGATTATAATACTGAAGTATTTTAACATATCGGGCTTACATATATACATTATATTATTTATGGTCTTACCAATTAAATTAGGCCATTAATAGCAAGTGTGTTAAACCTATCACTGGTAGAAAAAAGTCAAATATCATGTCAAAATGAGAAGTTTCCCAGCACTCAATGAACCAACATACAATAATATTGCCTAGCGCCTGTAAACTAGACTGTACCGGGTCGAGCGCGCGCGCTTGAAAAATAGAAACAGTTCTATCTTTCAAGCGCGCGCGCTCAGTCGCTCGCTCGCTCCAGTGTGGCCACCTCCCATTACAACCAATGTGTTCTATTTTATATTTTATTCGCTCGCGCGCTCAGTCTGGCCGCCCCCTAAGGAAACTATATAAACTAGCTGGAGAACGAGTGTACAACCACATTTTCAGATAACAATCAACAGTGGACCTGTTAGTGTTCGAACACCAATCTCCTTGTTCATAGTCCTCTTCACTCTTCTTGCAACCGACCTAGACCTCGCTGAATGCAGCAACGTGGTTTTTAGGTTAGCATTTCTAGGTTTGTAATGCTAACCCAAACAAAATGCAGGACAAATAAAATATTTCGTAGACTTAAACTACAAGTATCCATAGTAGAAAATCTACTATATTTATAAATAAATTCAAGTCATTGAGTAGTGTTTCACTTTTCATAAATCATTTATAATATTTTGTAAGCTCTATCCTCGAGTCAAAAGTGATTCTTTATTGTTGGTGGAGAGAAAAACGCTTTTTACAATATATTTATCTCATTCGAAATTAAATTTAATACTTCTGTTTTCTTTGGCTTTGTGTTAAATATATTTACATTGCATTTTTTGTGCCATTAATTAAAATGTTAAACAAGAACTCATAATTTGTAAAAAGTAAATATGGTTCTTCCCTTTGTTAAAAATATACAGCTTCTTTCTAGGAATGTTTTCAAATTAAAAACTTTTTGTAACTTTAAGAAGAAAACTCTTATAAAGTTTCATCTGAAGTGAAATTCAGTATTTACGGTCGCCCAGGAATTCGGTGATGGTAAATATATATTTATTTTTGGATAGATATAAAGGTACACAAGAATTTTACTAAAATTAAAGAAACTCACCAGAGTGTAAGAAATAAAAACAAGGAAATAAAGAAGATCCAAACATAAAAATGTTGCGGGGAATAAAAAGTGTGTAGGGCGTTAAAGGGTGGGTAGAGAGAGGGGGGGAAAATAGAATTTTCTAGTGTGAGCATTGAGAGCTGTACGAAAACCATTTTGGCCATGACACAAAAGCAAGCCCATTCAGTTCTTGTGGGCACGCCCCCCAACCCCAATTTTTTCTCCCTCTTCTTTCTCTTCCCTTACGCCTTCTAGTCCTATACGACCAATAGCTATCAGCTCCAAATGGCTGTCCCGAGAATTGAATAGGATTGGGTTCCGGGGATGATTTTCCATTTCCCTTGGCGCATTTGTTGCAATCGATATGGACCTTTAGTATTTCGTATCTATACACTAGTAGTCTCTTGCCGACCTCCGTATACCCTTACTACCCCACATAACTAATACACACCCTGCTTTATTGTTACCAACCTTTCCCCTCTAGTAAATACCAGCCTAAGGCTTCGCGCGCGCACACACACACAAAACATGTAGAGAGAATATGTCCCACATAAACATGATAAGGGAGAAAAAAGTGGAGGCCCTTGTAGTGGCAATAGGCGCACCCTGATTTTGATTGGAAGAACAGTAGAGAAAATTCAAACATATTTATTTGCCGCCAAAATAAATAATATTTTATTATTTGTGTTATTCTATAGTTACTGATAATATCTATCAAAAGTGACAGCTTCAGATAATATGACTTGATGAATGAATATATTACTAATTGTTTTAGTAACTTTAGTAACTAACTTATACTATTCTTCCTACTAAAATCATACATAAATAGGGCTCGACAGCGAATCACTTGATATATATATATTATTTTTTTAGCACCGCGTCTTACTACCCGTTCGGATTATACGCTTTAAGTACTAATTACTCTAATGGATTATGAATTGGGGAGGTTGAATTAGAGGAAGTGAACCCGCATTTTCGTGGAGGGAGAGTGGAAAACCATTTAGGAAAAACCACCCCCAGTTCACCCGACCGAGATTCGAACCTCGATCTCCCCATCCTCAGCAGTCGAGCTCAACACGACAAGCGCGTTAGCCAACTACGCCACCGAGGTGGGTATCAGCTTATACAATTATAACGCTTAGGGAGTTTTATCCACTTCAGTATGAAGTATCTACATACTACCTGTAGTATTGTTTAACTTTTTAAAGTAAATGTTTAGATTTTGGGAGCAAGTTCAGTTCATTACTTTTAGAATAATCGTGGTAGCGATCAAGGCTATTGTTTTAAATTAGGTAATCTGAACGAATTTTTTTTAGTGCCGCGTCTTACTACCCGTTCGGGTTATACGCCTATATAGGCCTACTGATTACGACTCCGACATCTTAGCTCAGTTGGCAGCGTGTCTGTCTACTAAACTAAAGGTCCCGGGTTCAACTCCTGGTATGGTCGAAAATGTTATCATTATTGAAATATGGGTGTACCCTTTCATAANGGGGGGGGGGCTGGATGTGGTGTCTGTTCCAGATTTAATTTAGTTTAAAAGTCGTGTGCTGATATAATCAGTCGAATAAGAAAGTGCACTGTAAATACTTTGAATGAATTACATTTAAATGAAATACTAATTACGATAGTGCGTTAAGTAGTAAGAAGGTTGAATTTAAAAAAATATACCCGCATTTACGTGGAGAGATAGTGGTAAACCATTTTGGAAAAATCACCATCAGTACATTCACCTGGGATCGAACTAAAATCTTGCCGTCATCGGCAGGCTAGTCTATTGTGAAATTGACGTTTTAGACCATGCGGCTACTGAAGTGGGTTGAGCTAAAATTAAAACCTTCATATTAGAAATAATATTTGTTTAGAAATTGAACCAATATTGATGAGATTTAAAACACATAATCCATAATATTATAATCAAGTTTTCATAAGAACCTTATCCGACAACTATAACAGTTACTAGATCTAATTTCTCACATACGTCATGTCTTGTTACCTGCAGCTGTCTCTTTTGATAGATATTATTAACACCCATAAAATAAAACTTATAAAATAGTAAAATAATATCAATGTTGGCAGAACATATATGTTTTAATTTTATAAAAAGGCCCTATCTATAAAAATTGGACTATATTATGCGGTGTCATTTTTAATGCCACGTGACTTATTGCCTGTTTGGGCTATTCGCAGCTTACACAAATGTAAGGACACAGAATTAAGAAGGTGAATTTTAAAGCAGTGCATCATCACTCACATGTAGTGGTAAAACCACGAGTAAAATCACTAAACATAAAACCATCCCCACGTGCTTTAGCAGGGATTTAAACCAAATTACTACCGGCTCGGCCAGTCAGTTTACCCCGCTAGTTCTGAACAATGACTGCCTATCATATTATATTAATACATAGTACTTTTACTTTGTTATATAAAACTTACCTTGGTCAACTGTTTAGAATATCTGTGCGACTTAGTCTGAACATAGGCCTACCGGTACTTTAATAGTACTTGATGCTAAATTCAAACATTTCTATTAATGACCCTCTTCAGTGACCGCATGGCCAAAAGGCATTACTATCGCAATAGACTAGACTTCCGATGGTTCGAATCCGGTCTGGTGTACTGAGTGTGGTTTTTCCTAAGTGGTTTTCCCACTCTCTCTCTCTCTCTCTCTCTCTCCACACCAATGCGGGCACGTTTCCTCAAATTCACCTTCCTCGTCTCTAACCCATTAGNGTCTGGTGTACTGAGTGTGGTTTTTCCTAAGTGGTTTTCCCACTCTCTCTCTCTCTCTCTCTCTCTCCACACCAATGCGGGCACGTTTCCTCAAATTCACCTTCCTCGTCTCCAACCCATTAGAATAATGATGTAAGATGAGGTGAAAAAAAAAAAAGGAACAAAATAAATGGTGTGACACAATTGCACTAACTTTCTAATATTGTGTATTATAGGTTCGAAAAACGTTATCAAAAATAGGTTTTTATAAATTACCCTTAAGTAAGTTTTACTCATCAAAACAAACACATCACAATAAACAACACTATAAAAACTCTTGATTTATAAACTTTAAACTAAATTATTCAACTATTTTTTAAAAACTTCAAATTTACAAAAATAAGTTATTTGTAACTCACCCTAAAATTATTTGTAACTTGTACAAATATAAACGTGTTCTTATTTATCATTAAAATTATTCACAGCTACGTATTTTGAACTCAATGTTTAAGTTAAAGTTCGAAAAATGTCATATTTCTATAATTTATAGTAAATAAACTACCATTAAATTAATCTATTTTAGAAAAATGAATATACATTATTCATTATTATGTAAAATAGTTCCCCGATATCAATTTTAAACTAAATTAGTATAAACATTTTCAAAAATCAAGCTTAGTAATCTACTAAAGATTTAAAAAAAAACTAATATATCTAATTATTTATTAAATAAAAAACTTTAACAGATACCCATTCTGAACCAACTCGGTGGAGCATTTTTTTTAATATTCAAATTAAAAAAGTCATCAATAAACTACACTTGAACGAATTTAACCCCAAAAGATAAGCACACAGTTTTATTTGTCATATAATAATATAATAATAATAATATAATAATAATAATAATACTTAGCACCACGTCTTACTACCCGTTCGGGTAATACGCTTATACTATAAACGAATTTTTAAAGCATTTTTAAATTATTTCTTACTTTAGAAAACCGCTCATTAGTAAACTACACGTGAACAAATTTTTACTTAAATACCAGTATGCAGCTTTATTTGAACGATCCACAGCTCCCTGAATATCAATTTTAAACAAAACTCCTAAAGCCATTTAAAAAAAATAATTTTTATTTTAATCAGTCATCCATCTGAAAACCACCCTGAAACAAATGTTTACCCCAAAATCCAGAATATAGTGCTATTTGTCAGGATAAACACTCCCAGTATGTCCATTTGTAACCAAATACCTAGAGTCATTTAAAAAAATCTTTCATTTATAAAATTCCCTTAACCGAAGATTTACTAATAAACAACTATACAGAGCAATTTTCTATGACAAATACTCCCAAGATACCCAGTTGGAATCAAACCGTAAGGGGTTTTATTAAATAATTTAAATTTTTGAAAAATCAGTCACCAGTAAACTACCCATAAATACATTTTAAACAAAACCATCAAGGACATTATAGGAAATTTTTGAATTATACAAAATAGATCGTCAATCAAAATTTTAAAACCAATAGTTTCTGAGATGTCTACTTATTTACTTACGCTATCATATTAGAAAATTATTGTGTTAAAACTTAAGTCGTGTATCTTTACAACTAAAGCTCACAATATCTCAGAAACTAATGGTTTTATGAAAATATATTTTAAATAAAAGTTATTTTATTTTTGATAGTACCATAGTTTTGTAATAAGCTATTATCTCAAATAGTTGGCGGAGATACGAAAATTTTAGCTTTAGTTGTAAAGATATACGACTTAAGTTTTAACACAATAATTTTATAATGTGATAGCGTAAGTAAATAAGTAAGTCTATCAAAAAGTTTATGTTCTTTTTACATTAACTTCTTAGGGAAAATGTATGTACAGCAATGATCTATCTCTATCATTTTAGAATCAATAGCCAATATTCAATTTTTTTATTGGTCTAAATTTATAAATGAGGGATTTAAGAGCAATACAATAACCATAGAATGTGCAACTCCTAATAAAATGTCAAAACCTTAATACGAAGTGTTGACTCTTGTGAACCCAATATCGATATTTTAAATTGGTACAATTATCCAAATGAGGACATTAATTCTTTAAGAATAATTTAAAGAAATTAAAACCAGGAGTTGAAAAATGATTTACGAAAGTATAGTGAAATTTATGTTTGGGTTTTTGTAAATGTATATTATTTCTTTTCACATATATTACGAGTTTTGAGTAAATATTTCTCTTTTTAAACAATAAAGCGAGAAAGTCTGTGTGGATTTCCGTACCATTTATTATTTGTAGAAATTAAAATCAATAGTCATTTATCATTAGAAACTGTTCCCTGATATCAATTTTTAGCTAAATTTTCCAAGTCATTTTTGAAAAGTTCCAAGTTTTCTGAGATTTATAATAAGTTTTAACTAACTTAAAAATGATTCACTTCAGGAAAAAATATACATTAATATTTTGGCATGTACAGTACAATATACCAGAAATATAATTTTTGAACAAAATCGTTGTAAATACTTCATAAACTCATTTTTTTATTTCCAAATAAGTATTAAGTTAACTAATATATTTTGTTACTTAAATCAAACATATGAAATTACGTATGTTGGAAAAAACACTTACCAGCTAGACATTTTAAACCAAATCGTTTAAGATATTTGAAATATATTTCAAATATTGTTTAGTAAAATCAAACGCAATTTTAAAAATAAATTGAATTTTCAAAATTTCCTCAAATGTAAACAAACCTTGAACAAATTCTCAGCCCAAAATCAAATAACTTAAATTGTGGTTTTTGGGAAATCAAAAACATTTTTAAAAACTATTTTAATCAAAATAATGGAGCCATAAAACCACTCTTCAGTAAACTACTCCCAAGGACTAGGCTCAAAATCAAAATAAATGGTACAACATAATCGCACAATATTTCTCATATTGTGTATAAGCTTTATGTAGGAATAGGTGGTGGATAAGTTCAGTAATGGACTTTCGATTTCCTAGTGGATAATGGCGTGTCGTGGAATGATGCCAGGGTAAGCAGAGTTAGTTTAAACTGTACCCGCGAATTGTTATCACAACTCAGTATAACACTCAAGAGTATCGACGAACATACATTCCCACGTGAAAATTGTCAAATTGGGATTGAGAGTGTGAGTAAATATCACATTCTACAGTTTTAACAAGCTCGGCTTACCCTGTCAAAATTCCACGCCACGCCACTAATAATGCCATATTGTCAGAATAAGTACAGTAAGTAACAATTTAATGTAAGAAAACTCTATGGAATGAGTCCGTAATCTAGCTGCAGCTGTTGGTGAAGATAGTGTCAACATTTACCTATGCAAGGTGTCATATAGTCAGCACAATGAAACCTTCTGCTGTTAATCTCAGTTTTTTAGATCGGAAATGCTAGTTATGTATTCAAGTGGCCCCTAATTTTCTTCAAGAAGCTGTGTTTGACCCCATTCAAGACCCGATGCTTCACATAAAAATTATGGAAGTGCTGGAAATTGATTCCAGGATCTCTGGATCTATATGCAGTAATTCTAACTACAGAAGAATTCTAGAAATGTCACTAAAATAAATACTAAATATTCAAATAAACTATTTTACAATGTAAGGAAATGCATAATTCTGTTTCCTGGCAAAATATGCCTTTCAATATGATTTTCTACGTATGATGCAAGAGACACGAGAATAATTACTGAGATTCTGCAAGGTACACACAAGTTTTATATTAAAGACTCGCTTTGCTCGTTGGTGGCTACTCCCCGAACTCCCAGTGGGTTTTCTTTGCAAGAGGATGTAAACTAATATAATTCCAGATACGTTTTTTGATAGGTTTTACCGTTTAGCCACAAGAAACCTCCAAAGACAGGTCCGCACCGACTTTAAAGTTGCTCTGCCATTTTGAATTTTTTTTTTTTTGGGGGGGAGGGGGGTTAATATATTTTTTTTAACTTTTTGGAATTTTACTGTAAGTTACAGGCTAGAAGCTATAAGTTTGCCAAATTTAAAATTTCTAACTCATCTGAAAGTGGGCAGACATTAATCTCCGTGAGTGAGTCAGCCATGTGGCTTTATAGTAGTATAAAATTTAACACACGTTATTCTCTAAAATTATACATGCTTAATATGATAAAGATAGTCACAATAGTAATTTTTTATAATAAATAATAATCTTGTACTATTTACATTAACACTACTTATTTATTATTTTCATAAAATGTAAATTATTACCTTCTCAATATGTTTTGTTGAACTAGTTAGGTAAGATCATTCATAAAAGGTTGAATTAATTATGAATTGGCCGCAAGAGAAAATTAACTGGCAAATGCTAAAACACTGAAATATACACAATTTGTCTACGAAACTCTTAATAGGTAGTAAATACTTATAGTAAAGCGATTATTTAAATATTTTATAATGGCAATTCTAGGTATATGACTCAAGTATAGGGTTTATATTACAGACAATTTGTCCCTGCTTTAACTCATCAGTTTAATAAATAACGAGGTGACCTGGCGGTCTAGGGGTAAGGTGTCAGACTTCTGTGATGGCGGCCGGGGTTCAATCCTCGGTCCCGGCACAGATTTATATGATTACCTAGCCCTTCCTTCACCTCTGACAAGACATCTTGTGAATGTGGGGAATGCCAGGCCTCCATCGTGGTTCGGATTCCACGTTAAACTGTAGGTCCTCCATTTCATCTTACAATCACCCTACCATTATACATTAGCGTAAGTGCGTATAACCCGAACGGGTAGTAAGACGTGGTGCTAATAATAATAATAATAATAATAATAATAATAATAATAATAATAATAAATAACGGAAGATTTTCCGAATATACCTAAAGGAACACGGCAAATCATTATAAAGTTAAAACAAAGGTTTAGGGTTTCTATCCATGCTTATTAAGGTAGAATTAAATAAATGTAATGGTTTCTAAAATGTAATGTTTTTATACAGGGCAGAAAGTGTCCATGTTGGCCATCAAACAAAGAGTGGTGATGGCAACGGCAACAAAAGCTCTACCAGGTCCAATAAGAACATCTTTTTTTCTTCAAAATATGGGGAAAAAAATCAAATGAAATCTGAGTTGGGTAAAATAAATTCTTATGATCAATATTTGGAAAACGGGGTGGGCAAAATTTTGTTAGCTATGATACCCTTTATCTTTTAATTAAATTAAACAAAAACACAAAAACTCTCCCTAAATATCCCAAGAATAAGAGAATTCGCAGAAAAAAGTTTTTCAAGTATGAGTATAATGAACTAATACCTAAAGAATAATATTTGGACCTGTGGTTCGAGAAAAATTAATTAGAAATTAATGCTCCCCTGGTCATTTTTTCAAATTATATGTTACCCCAAAGAAAGCCCACGAAATATAAATATATATGCTTTATAGAAATTTTGATTTTGATTTAATTTGGTCAAAAGTGATTCATTCAGAATTAGCCCTCAACAAAATTCTAGAAAAAGAAAGAGTGAAATTATATTTGATCCTTAAACATATTTGTATGGCAGAATTGAAACTGATGATATCCAAAATTTTGTTGATTGTATTACTAAAGAAGAAATTATCGAATGGTAGATGGGTGGACACAAGTTGTGTGAAAGTTGTGCCAGTGTTTTAGTAGTTATAAGAGAAGCCAGAACCTCCATTGAATGAAAATTTATATGGTCGTTTCGTCAGGTGGTTCATTAATTTCTTAGATCCTTAAATTTCGTTAGTAATTAATCAATTTGGGATTAGATTCAAAATAATTTTTCAACCCAATGTTTATAATCTAATTTTTATAATTAAAAAACAACACTATTTACGTTTTATTTTTCTTTAGCTAACTTTCCAAGTTACATTAACCATACTATGTTTATTTTAAATTTTTATTTAAAATAATTTACCATTTTAAAAATAACAAGAAAATTATTAATCATGTCGAAATACCCAATTATACCCAATTATGAAATTGTTGTGTAATTATTAGACAATTTTAAGGTCAACATTTGTATTTGTGAATTTTTCCATTTTACTCTTCTCTAAGATTAATCACTTTGATAATTTGTTAACTTAATTTAGTTAGGCATTTGTGATTGCAATTTTTTTAAATCATTCGTTAATCTTATATTCTCACACACCTGTGATCTTAACTTCTTTAACCCGCCTCGGTGGCGTAGTTGGCTAGCGCGCTTGTCGTGCTAAGCTCGACTGCTGAGGACGGGTAAATCGAGGTTCTAATCTCAGTCCGGTGAACTGGGGG